>CAWWDY010000541.1:0-54395 GCA_963942605.1 Poecilus cupreus
CTGTTTTTAACTATTCAAACTGATAAATTCAGGTTTCTTTCGTGTGAAACGGCGATTTATGAGAAATGACGAGAAAATTTCTGTTTTAAACTTGCAAAAACATAGAAAAACGCTGTTTTTAACTATTCAAACTGACAATTTCATGTTTCTTTCGTGTGAAACGGCGTTTTATGAGAAACGACGATAAAATTGCTGTTCTAAACTTGCAAAAACATAGAAAAACGCTGTTTTGAACTATTCAAACTGACAAATTCATGTTTCTTTCGTGTGAAACGGCGATTTATGAGAAATGACGATAAAATTGCTGTTTTAAACTTGCAAAAACATAGAAAAACGCTGTTTTCAACTATTCAAACTGACAAATTCATGTTTCTTTCGTGTGAAACGGCGATTTTTGAGAAATGACGATAAAATTGCTGTTTTAAACATGAAAAAACATAGAAAAACGCTGTTTTGAACTATTCAAACTGACAAATTCATGTTTCTTTCGTGTGAAACGGCGATTTATGAGAAATGACGATAAAATTGCTGTTTTAAACTTGCAAAAACATAGAAAAACGCTGTTTTCAACTATTCAAACTGACAAATTCATGTTTCTTTCGTGTGAAACGGCGATTTATGAGAAATGACGATAAAATTGCTGTTTTAAACATGAAAAAACATAGAAAAACGCTGTTTTGAACTATTCAAACTGACAAATTCATGTTTCTTTCGTGTGAAACGGCGATTTATGAGAAATGACGATAAAATTGCTGTTTTAAACTTGCAAAAACATAGAAAAACGCTGTTTTTAACTATTCAAACTGATAAATTCAGGTTTCTTTCGTTCGAAACGGTGGATTTTTGTGAAATCACGATAAAACTGCTGTTTTAAACTTGCAAAAACATAGAAAAACGCTGTTTTGAACTATTCAAACTGATAAATTCATGTTTCTTTCGTTCGAAACGGTGGATTTTTGTGAAATCACGATAAAACTTCTGTTTTAAACTTGCAAAAACATAGAAAAACGCTGTTTTGAACTATTCAAACTGATAAATTCATGTTTCTTTCGTGTGAAACGGCGATTTATGAGAAATGACGATAAAATTGCTGTTTTAAACTTGCAAAAACATAGAAAAACGCTGTTTTTAACTATTCAAACTGATAAATTCAGGTTTCTTTCGTGTAAAACGGCGATTTATGAAAAATGACGATAAAATTGCTGTTTTAAACTTGCAAAAACATAGAAAAACGCTGTTTTCAACTATTCAAACTGACAAATTCATGTTTCTTTCATGTGAAACGGCGATTTATGAGAAATGACGAAAAAATTGCTGTTTTAAACATGAAAAAACATAGAAAAACGCTGTTTTGAACTATTCAAACTGACAAATTCATGTTTCTTTCGTGTGAAACGGCGATTTATGAGAAATGACGATAAAATTGCTGTTTTAAACTTGCAAAAACATAGAAAAACGCTGTTTTTAACTATTTAAACTGATAAATTCATGTTTCTTTCGTGTGAAATGGCGATTTATGAGAAATGACGATAAAATTGCTGTTTTAAACTTGCAAAAACATAGAAAAACGCTGTTTTTAACTATTCAAACTGATAAATTCATGTTTCTTTCGTTCGAAACGGTGGATTTTTGTGAAATCACGATAAAACTTCTGTTTTAAACTTGCAAAAACATAGAAAAACGCTGTTTCGAACTATTCAAACTGATAAATTCATGTTTCTTTCGTGTGAAACGGCGATTTATGAGAAATGACGAGAAAATTTCTGTTTTAAACTTGCAAAAACATAGAAAAACGCTGTTTTTAACTATTCAAACTGACAATTTCATGTTTCTTTCGTGTGAAACGGCGTTTTATGAGAAACGACGATAAAATTGCTGTTCTAAACTTGCAAAAACATAGAAAAACGCTGTTTTGAACTATTCAAACTGACAAATTCATGTTTCTTTCGTGTGAAACGGCGATTTATAAGAAATGACGATAAAATTGCTGTTTTAAACTTGCAAAAACATAGAAAAACGCTGTTTTCAACTATTCAAACTGACAAATTCATGTTTCTTTCGTGTGAAACGGCGATTTATGAGAAATGACGATAAATTTTCTGTTTTAAACATGAAAAAACATAGAAAAACGCTGTTTTGAACTATTCAAACTGACAAATTCATGTTTCTTTCGTGTGAAACGGCGATTTATGAGAAATGACGAAATGCAAGTTTAAAACAGCAATTTTATCGTCATTTTTCATAAATCGCCGTTTTACACGAAAGAAACCTGAATTTATCAGTTTGAATAGTTAAAAACAGCGTTTTTCTATGTTTTTGCAAGTTTAAAACAGCAATTTTATCGTCATTTCTCATAAATCGCCGTTTCACACGAAAGAAACATGAATTTATCAGTTTGAATAGTTCAAAACAGCGTTTTTCTATGTTTTTGCAAGTTTAAAACAGAAGTTTTATCGTGATTTCACAAAAATCCACCGTTTCGAACGAAAGAAACATGAATTTATCAGTTTGAATAGTTCAAAACAGCGTTTTTCTATGTTTTTGCAAGTTTAAAACAGCAGTTTTATCGTGATTTCACAAAAATCCACCGTTTCGAACGAAAGAAACCTGAATTTATCAGTTTGAATAGTTAAAAACAGCGTTTTTCTATGTTTTTGCAAGTTTAAAACAGCAATTTTATCGTCATTTCTCATAAATCGCCGTTTCACACGAAAGAAACATGAATTTGTCAGTTTGAATAGTTCAAAACAGCGTTTTTCTATATTTTTTCATGTTTAAAACAGCAATTTTATCGTCATTTCTCATAAATCGCCGTTTCACACGAAAGAAACATGAATTTGTCAGTTTGAATAGTTGAAAACAGCGTTTTTCTATGTTTTTGCAAGTTTAAAACAGCAATTTTATCGTCATTTCTCATAAATCGCCGTTTCACACGAAAGAAACATGAATTTGTCAGTTTGAATAGTTCAAAACAGCGTTTTTCTATGTTTTTTCATGTTTAAAACAGCAATTTTATCGTCATTTCTCAAAAATCGCCGTTTCACACGAAAGAAACATGAATTTGTCAGTTTGAATAGTTGAAAACAGCGTTTTTCTATGTTTTTGCAAGTTTAAAACAGCAATTTTATCGTCATTTCTCATAAATCGCCGTTTCACACGAAAGAAACATGAATTTGTCAGTTTGAATAGTTCAAAACAGCGTTTTTCTATGTTTTTGCAAGTTTAGAACAGCAATTTTATCGTCGTTTCTCATAAAACGCCGTTTCACACGAAAGAAACATGAAATTGTCAGTTTGAATAGTTAAAAACAGCGTTTTTCTATGTTTTTGCAAGTTTAAAACAGAAATTTTCTCGTCATTTCTCATAAATCGCCGTTTCACACGAAAGAAACCTGAATTTATCAGTTTGAATAGTTAAAAACAGCGTTTTTCTATGTTTTTGCAAGTTTAAAACAGCAATTTTATCGTCATTTCTCATAAATCGCCGTTTCACACGAAAGAAACATGAATTTATCAGTTTGAATAGTTCGAAACAGCGTTTTTCTATGTTTTTGCAAGTTTAAAACAGAAGTTTTATCGTGATTTCACAAAAATCCACCGTTTCGAACGAAAGAAACATGAATTTATCAGTTTGAATAGTTAAAAACAGCGTTTTTCTATGTTTTTGCAAGTTTAAAACAGCAATTTTATCGTCATTTCTCATAAATCGCCGTTTCACACGAAAGAAACATGAATTTATCAGTTTAAATAGTTAAAAACAGCGTTTTTCTATGTTTTAGCAAGTTTAAAACAGCAATTTTATCGTCATTTCTCATAAATCGCCGTTTCACACGAAAGAAACATGAATTTGTCAGTTTGAATAGTTCAAAACAGCGTTTTTCTATGTTTTTTCATGTTTAAAACAGCAATTTTATCGTCATTTCTCATAAATCGCCGTTTCACATGAAAGAAACATGAATTTGTCAGTTTGAATAGTTGAAAACAGCGTTTTTCTATGTTTTTGCAAGTTTAAAACAGCAATTTTATCGTCATTTTTCATAAATCGCCGTTTCACACGAAAGAAACCTGAATTTATCAGTTTGAATAGTTAAAAACAGCGTTTTTCTATGTTTTTGCAAGTTTAAAACAGCAATTTTATCGTCATTTCTCATAAATCGCCGTTTCACACGAAAGAAACATGAATTTATCAGTTTGAATAGTTCAAAACAGCGTTTTTCTATGTTTTTGCAAGTTTAAAACAGAAGTTTTATCGTGATTTCACAAAAATCCACCGTTTCGAACGAAAGAAACATGAATTTATCAGTTTGAATAGTTCAAAACAGCGTTTTTCTATGTTTTTGCAAGTTTAAAACAGCAGTTTTATCGTGATTTCACAAAAATCCACCGTTTCGAACGAAAGAAACCTGAATTTATCAGTTTGAATAGTTAAAAACAGCGTTTTTCTATGTTTTTGCAAGTTTAAAACAGCAATTTTATCGTCATTTCTCATAAATCGCCGTTTCACACGAAAGAAACATGAATTTGTCAGTTTGAATAGTTCAAAACAGCGTTTTTCTATGTTTTTTCATGTTTTAAAACAGCAATTTTATCGTAATTTCTCATAAATCGCCGTTTCACACGAAAGAAACATGAATTTGTCAGTTTGAATAGTTGAAAACAGCGTTTTTCTATGTTTTTGCAAGTTTAAAACAGCAATTTTATCGTCATTTCTCATAAATCGCCGTTTCACACGAAAGAAACATGATTTTGTCAGTTTGAATAGTTCAAAACAGCGTTTTTCTATGTTTTTTCATGTTTAAAACAGCAATTTTATCGTAATTTCTCATAAATCGCCGTTTCACAAGAAAGAAACATGAATTTGTCAGTTTGAATAGTTGAAAACAGCGTTTTTCTATGTTTTTGCAAGTTTAAAACAGCAATTTTATCGTCATTTCTCATAAATCGCCGTTTCACACGAAAGAAACATGAATTTGTCAGTTTGAATAGTTCAAAAACAGCGTTTTTCTATGTTTTTGCAAGTTTAAAACAGCAATTTTATCGTCGTTTCTCATAAAACGCCGTTTCACACGAAAGAAACATGAAATTGTCAGTTTGAATAGTTAAAAACAGCGTTTTTCTATGTTTTTGCAAGTTTAAAACAGCAATTTTATCGTCATTTCTCATAAATCGCCGTTTCACACGAAAGAAACATGAATTTGTCAGTTTGAATAGTTGAAAACAGCGTTTTTCTATGTTTTTGCAAGTTTAAAACAGCAATTTTATCGTCATTTCTCATAAATCGCCGTTTCACACGAAAGAAACATGAATTTGTCAGTTTGAATAGTTCAAAACAGCGTTTTTCTATGTTTTTTCATGTTTAAAACAGCAATTTTATCGTCATTTCTCATAAATCGCCGTTTCACACGAAAGAAACATGAATTTGTCAGTTTGATTAGTTGAAAACAGCGTTTTTCTATGTTTTTGCAAGTTTAAAACAGCAATTTTATCGTCATTTCTCATAAATCGCCGTTTCACACGAAAGAAACATGAATTTGTCAGTTTGAATAGTTCAAAACAGCGTTTTTCTATGTTTTTTCATGTTTAAAACAGCAATTTTATCGTGATTTCTCATAAATCGCCGTTTCACACGAAAGAAACATGAATTTGTCAGTTTGAATAGTTCAAAACAGCGTTTTTCTATGTTTTTGCAAGTTTAAAACAGCAATTTTATCGTCATTTCTCATAAAACGCCGTTTCACACGAAAGAAACCTGAATTTATCAGTTTGAATAGTTAAAAACAGCGTTTTTCTATGTTTTTGGAAGTTTAAAACAGAAATTTTATCGTCATTTCTCATAAATCGCCGTTTCACACGAAAGAAACATGAATTTATCAGTTTGAATAGTTCAAAACAGCGTTTTTCTATGTTTTTGCAAGTTTAAAACAGCAGTTTTATCGTGATTTCACAAAAATCCACCGTTTCGAACGAAAGAAACCTGAATTTATCAGTTTGAATAGTTAAAAACAGCGTTTTTCTATGTTTTTGCAAGTTTAAAACAGCAATTTTATCGTCATTTCTCATAAATCGCCGTTTCACACGAAAGAAACATGAATTTGTCAGTTTAAATAGTTCAAAACAGCGTTTTTCTATGTTTTTGCAAGTTTAGAACAGCAATTTTATCGTCGTTTCTCATAAAACGCCGTTTCACACGAAAGAAACATGAAATTGTCAGTTTGAATAGTTAAAAACAGCGTTTTTCTATGTTTTTGCAAGTTTAAAACAGAAATTTTCTCGTCATTTCTCATAAATCGCCGTTTCACACGAAAGAAACCTGAATTTATCAGTTTGAATAGTTAAAAACAGCGTTTTTCTATGTTTTTGCAAGTTTAAAACAGCAATTTTATCGTCATTTCTCATAAATCGCCGTTTCACACGAAAGAAACATGAATTTATCAGTTTGAATAGTTCGAAACAGCGTTTTTCTATGTTTTTGCAAGTTTAAAACAGAAGTTTTATCGTGATTTCACAAAAATCCACCGTTTCGAACGAAAGAAACATGAATTTATCAGTATGAATAGTTAAAAACAGCGTTTTTCTATGTTTTTGCAAGTTTAAAACAGCAATTTTATCGTCATTTCTCATAAATCGCCGTTTCACACGAAAGAAACATGAATTTATCAGTTTAAATAGTTAAAAACAGCGTTTTTCTATGTTTTAGCAAGTTTAAAACAGCAATTTTATCGTCATTTCTCATAAATCGCCGTTTCACACGAAAGAAACATGAATTTGTCAGTTTGAATAGTTCAAAACAGCGTTTTTCTATGTTTTTTCATGTTTAAAACAGCAATTTTATCGTCATTTCTCATAAATCGCCGTTTCACATGAAAGAAACATGAATTTGTCAGTTTGAATAGTTGAAAACAGCGTTTTTCTATGTTTTTGCAAGTTTAAAACAGCAATTTTATCGTCATTTTTCATAAATCGCCGTTTCACACAAAAGAAACCTGAATTTATCAGTTTGAATAGTTAAAAACAGCGTTTTTCTATGTTTTTGCAAGTTTAAAACAGCAATTTTATCGTCATTTCTCATAAATCGCCGTTTCACACGAAAGAAACATGAATTTATCAGTTTGAATAGTTCAAAACAGCGTTTTTCTATGTTTTTGCAAGTTTAAAACAGAAGTTTTATCGTGATTTCACAAAAATCCACCGTTTCGAACGAAAGAAACATGAATTTATCAGTTTGAATAGTTCAAAACAGCGTTTTTCTATGTTTTTGCAAGTTTAAAACAGCAGTTTTATCGTGATTTCACAAAAATCCACCGTTTCGAACGAAAGAAACCTGAATTTATCAGTTTGAATAGTTAAAAACAGCGTTTTTCTATGTTTTTGCAAGTTTAAAACAGCAATTTTATCGTCATTTCTCATAAATCGCCGTTTCACACGAAAGAAACATGAATTTGTCAGTTTGAATAGTTCAAAACAGCGTTTTTCTATGTTTTTTCATGTTTAAAACAGCAATTTTATCGTAATTTCTCATAAATCGCCGTTTCACAAGAAAGAAACATGAATTTGTCAGTTTGAATAGTTGAAAACAGCGTTTTTCTATGTTTTTGCAAGTTTAAAACAGCAATTTTATCGTCATTTCTCATAAATCGCCGTTTCACACGAAAGAAACCTGAATTTATCAGTTTGAATAGATAAAAACAGCGTTTTTCTATGTTTTTGCAAGTTTAAAACAGCAATTTTATCGTCATTTCTCATAAATCGCCGTTTCACACGAAAGAAACATGAATTTATCAGTTTGAATAGTTCAAAACAGCGTTTTTCTATGTTTTTGCAAGTTTAAAACAGAAGTTTTATTGTGATTTCACAAAAATCCACCGTTTCGAACGAAAGAAACATGAATTTATCAGTTTGAATATTTAAAAACAGCGTTTTTCTATGTTTTTGCAAGTTTAAAACAGCAATTTTATCGTCATTTCTCATAAACCGCCGTTTCACACGAAAGAAACATGAATTTATCAGTTTGAATAGTTAAAAACAGCGTTTTTCTATGTTTTTGCAAGTTTAAAACAGCAATTTTATCGTCATTTCTCATAAATCGCCGTTTCACACGAAAGAAACATGAATTTGTCAGTTTGAATAGTTCAAAACAGCGTTTTTCTATGTTTTTTCATGTTTAAAACAGCAATTTTATCGTCATTTCTCATAAATCGCCGTTTCACACGAAAGAAACATGAATTTGTCAGTTTGAATAGTTGTAAACAGCGTTTTTCTATGTTTTTGCAAGTTTAAAACTGCAATTTTATCGTCATTTCTCATAAATCGCCGTTTCACACGAAAGAAACATGAATTTGTCAGTTTGAATAGTTCAAAACAGCGTTTTTCTATGTTTTTTCATGTTTAAAACAGCAATTTTATCGTCATTTCTCATAAATCGCCGTTTCACACGAAAGAAACATGAATTTGTCAGTTTGAATAGTTCAAAACAGCGTTTTTCTATGTTTTTGCAAGTTTAAAACAGCAATTTTATCGTCATTTCTAATAAATCGCCGTTTCACACGAAAGAAACATGAATTTGTCAGTTTCAATAGTTCAAAACAGCGTTTTTCTATGTTTTTGCAAGTTTAAAACAGCAATTTTATCGTCATTTCTCATAAAACGCCGTTTCACACGAAAGAAACCTGAATTTATCAGTTTGAATAGTTAAAAACAGCGTTTTTCTATGTTTTTGCAAGTTTAAAACAGAAATTTTATCGTCATTTCTCATAAATCGCCGTTTCACACAAAAGAAACATGAATTTATCAGTTTGAATAGTTCAAAACAGCGTTTTTCTATGTTTTTGCAAGTTTAAAACAGCAGTTTTACCGTGATTTCACAAAAATCCACCGTTTCGAACGAAAGAAACCTGAATTTATCAGTTTGAATAGTTAAAAACAGCGTTTTTCTATGTTTTTGCAAGTTTAAAACAGCAATTTTATTGTCATTTCTCATAAATCGCCGTTTCACACGAAAGAAACATGAATTTGTCAGTTTGAATAGTTCAAAACAGCGTTTTTCTATGCTTTTTCATGTTTAAAACAGCAATTTTATCGTCATTTCTCATAAATCGCCGTTTCACACGAAAGAAACATGAATTTGTCAGTTTGAATAGTTCAAAACAGCGTTTTTCTATGTTTTTTCATGTTTAAAACAGCAATTTTATCGTCATTTCTCATAAATCGCCGTTTCACACGAAAGAAACATGAATTTGTCAGTTTGAATAGTTCAAAACAGCGTTTTTCTATGTTTTTGCAAGTTTAAACCAGCAATTTTATCGTCGTTTCTCATAAAACGCCGTTTCACACGAAAGAAACATGAAATTGTCAGTTTGAATAGTTAAAAACAGCGTTTTTCTATGTTTTTGCAAGTTTAAAACAGCAATTTTATCGTCATTTCTCATAAATCGCCGTTTCACACGAAAGAAACATGAATTTATCAGTTTGAATAGTTAAAAACAGCGTTTTTCTATGTTTTTGCAAGTTTAAAACAGCAATTTTATCGTCATTTCTCATAAATCGCCGTTTCACACGAAAGAAACATGAATTTGTCAGTTTGAGTAGTTCAAAACAGCGTTTTTCTATGTTTTTTCATGTTTAAAACAGCAATTTTATCGTCATTTCTCATAAATCGCCGTTTCACACGAAAGAAACATGAATTTGTCAGTTTGAATAGTTGAAAACAGCGTTTTTCTATGTTTTTGCAAGTTTAAAACAGCAATTTTATCGTCATTTCTCATAAATCGCCGTTTCACACGAAAGAAACATGAATTTGTCAGTTTGAATAGTTCAAAACAGCGTTTTTCTATGTTTTTTCATGTTTAAAACAGCAATTTTATCGTCATTTCTCATAAATAGCCGTTTCACACGAAAGAAACATGAATTTGTCAGTTTGAATAGTTCAAAACAGCGTTTTTCTATGTTTTTGCAAGTTTAAAACAGCAATTTTATCGTCATTTCTCATAAATCGCCGTTTCACACGAAACAAATATGAATTTGTCAGTTTGAATAGTTCAAAACAGCGTTTTTCTATGTTTTTGCAAGTTTAAAACAGCAATTTTATCGTCATTTCTCATAAAACGCCGTTTCACACGAAAGAAACCTGAATTTATCAGTTTGAATAGTTAAAAACAGCGTTTTTCTATGTTTTTGGAAGTTTAAAACAGAAATTTTATCGTCATTTCTCATAAATCGCCGTTTCACACGAAAGAAACATGAATTTATCAGTTTGAATAGTTCAAAACAGCGTTTTTCTATGTTTTTGCAAGTTTAAAACAGCAGTTTTATCGTGATTTCACAAAAATCCACCGTTTCGAACGAAAGAAACCTGAATTTATCAGTTTGAATAGTTAAAAACAGCGTTTTTCTATGTTTTTTCATGTTTAAAACAGCAATTTTATCGTCATTTCTCATAAATCGCCGTTTCACACGAAAGAAACATGAATTTGTCAGTTTGAATAGTTGAAAACAGCGTTTTTCTATGTTTTTGCAAGTTTAAAACAGCAATTTTATCGTCATTTCTCATAAATCGCCGTTTCACACGAAAGAAACATGAATTTGTCAGTTTGAATAGTTCAAAACAGCGTTTTTCTATGTTTTTGCAAGTTTAGAACAGCAATTTTATCGTCGTTTCTCATAAAACGCCGTTTCACACGAAAGAAACATGAAATTGTCAGTTTGAATAGTTAAAAACAGCGTTTTTCTATGTTTTTGCAAGTTTAAAACAGAAATTTTCTCGTCATTTCTCATAAATCGCCGTTTCACACGAAAGAAACCTGAATTTATCAGTTTGAATAGTTAAAAACAGCGTTTTTCTATGTTTTTGCAAGTTTAAAACAGCAATTTTATCGTCATTTCTCATAAATCGCCGTTTCACACGAAAGAAACATGAATTTATCAGTTTGAATAGTTCGAAACAGCGTTTTTCTGTTTTTGCAAGTTTAAAACAGAAGTTTTATCGTGATTTCACAAAAATCCACCGTTTCGAACGAAAGAAACATGAATTTATCAGTTTGAATAGTTAAAAACAGCGTTTTTCTATGTTTTTGCAAGTTTAAAACAGCAATTTTATCGTCATTTCTCATAAATCGCCGTTTCACACGAAAGAAACATGAATTTATCAGTTTAAATAGTTAAAAACAGCGTTTTTCTATGTTTTAGCAAGTTTAAAACAGCAATTTTATCGTCATTTCTCATAAATCGCCGTTTCACACGAAAGAAACATGAATTTGTCAGTTTGAATAGTTCAAAACAGCGTTTTTCTATGTTTTTTCATGTTTAAAACAGCAATTTTATCGTCATTTCTCATAAATCGCCGTTTCACATGAAAGAAACATGAATTTGTCAGTTTGAATAGTTGAAAACAGCGTTTTTCTATGTTTTTGCAAGTTTAAAACAGCAATTTTATCGTCATTTTTCATAAATCGCCGTTTCACACGAAAGAAACCTGAATTTATCAGTTTGAATAGTTAAAAACAGCGTTTTTCTATGTTTTTGCAAGTTTAAAACAGCAATTTTATCGTCATTTCTCATAAATCGCCGTTTCACACGAAAGAAACATGAATTTATCAGTTTGAATAGTTCAAAACAGCGTTTTTCTATGTTTTTGCAAGTTTAAAACAGAAGTTTTATCGTGATTTCACAAAAATCCACCGTTTCGAACGAAAGAAACATGAATTTATCAGTTTGAATAGTTCAAAACAGCGTTTTTCTATGTTTTTGCAAGTTTAAAACAGCAGTTTTATCGTGATTTCACAAAAATCCACCGTTTCGAACGAAAGAAACCTGAATTTATCAGTTTGAATAGTTAAAAACAGCGTTTTTCTATGTTTTTGCAAGTTTAAAACAGCAATTTTATCGTCATTTCTCATAAATCGCCGTTTCACACGAAAGAAACATGAATTTGTCAGTTTGAATAGTTCAAAACAGCGTTTTTCTATGTTTTTTCATGTTTAAAACAGCAATTTTATCGTAATTTCTCATAAATCGCCGTTTCACACGAAAGAAACATGAAATTGTCAGTTTGAATAGTTGAAAACAGCGTTTTTCTATGTTTTTGCAAGTTTAAAACAGCAATTTTATCGTCATTTCTCATAAATCGCCGTTTCACACGAAAGAAACATGAATTTGTCAGTTTGAATAGTTCAAAACAGCGTTTTTCTATGTTTTTTCATGTTTAAAACAGCAATTTTATCGTAATTTCTCATAAATCGCCGTTTCACAAGAAAGAAACATGAATTTGTCAGTTTGAATAGTTGAAAACAGCGTTTTTCTATGTTTTTGCAAGTTTAAAACAGCAATTTTATCGTCATTTCTCATAAATCGCCGTTTCACAAGAAAGAAACATGAATTTGTCAGTTTGAATAGTTCAAAACAGCGTTTTTCTATGTTTTTGCAAGTTTAAAACAGCAATTTTATCGTCGTTTCTCATAAAACGCCGTTTCACACGAAAGAAACATGAAATTGTCAGTTTGAATAGTTAAAAACAGCGTTTTTCTATGTTTTTGCAAGTTTAAAACAGCAATTTTATCGTCATTTCTCATAAATCGCCGTTTCACACGAAAGAAACCTGAATTTATCAGTTTGAATAGTTAAAAACAGCGTTTTTCTATGTTTTTGCAAGTTTAAAACAGCAATTTTATCGTCATTTCTCATAAATCGCCGTTTCACACGAAAGAAACATGAATTTATCAGTTTGAATAGTTCAAAACAGCGTTTTTCTATGTTTTTGCAAGTTTAAAACAGAAGTTTTATTGTGATTTCACAAAAATCCACCGTTTCGAACGAAAGAAACATGAATTTATCAGTTTGAATAGTTAAAAACAGCGTTTTTCTATGTTTTTGCAAGTTTAAAACAGCAATTTTATCGTCATTTCTCATAAATCGCCGTTTCACACGAAAGAAACATGAATTTGTCAGTTTGAATAGTTCAAAACAGCGTTTTTCTATGTTTTTTCATGTTTAAAACAGCAATTTTATCGTCATTTCTCATAAATCGCCGTTTCACACGAAAGAAACATGAATTTGTCAGTTTGAATAGTTCAAAACAGCGTTTTTCTATGTTTTTGCAAGTTTAAAACAGCAATTTTATCGTCGTTTCTCATAAAACGCCGTTTCACACGAAAGAAACATGAAATTGTCAGTTTGAATAGTTAAAAACAGCGTTTTTCTATGTTTTTGCAAGTTTAAAACAGCAATTTTATCGTCATTTCTCATAAATCGCCGTTTCACACGAAAGAAACATGAATTTATCAGTTTGAATAGTTAAAAACAGCGTTTTTCTATGTTTTTGCAAGTTTAAAACAGCAATTTTATCGTCATTTCTCATAAATCGCCGTTTCACACGAAAGAAACATGAATTTGTCAGTTTGAGTAGTTCAAAACAGCGTTTTTCTATGTTTTTTCATGTTTAAAACAGCAATTTTATCGTCATTTCTCATAAATCGCCGTTTCACACGAAAGAAACATGAATTTGTCAGTTTGAATAGTTGAAAACAGCGTTTTTCTATGTTTTTGCAAGTTTAAAACAGCAATTTTATCGTCATTTCTCATAAATCGCCGTTTCACACGAAAGAAACATGAATTTGTCAGTTTGAATAGTTCAAAACAGCGTTTTTCTATGTTTTTTCATGTTTAAAACAGCAATTTTATCGTCATTTCTCATAAATAGCCGTTTCACACGAAAGAAACATGAATTTGTCAGTTTGAATAGTTCAAAACAGCGTTTTTCTATGTTTTTGCAAGTTTAAAACAGCAATTTTATCGTCATTTCTCATAAATCGCCGTTTCACACGAAAGAAATATGAATTTGTCAGTTTGAATAGTTCAAAACAGCGTTTTTCTATGTTTTTGCAAGTTTAAAACAGCAATTTTATCGTCATTTCTCATAAAACGCCGTTTCACACGAAAGAAACCTGAATTTATCAGTTTGAATAGTTAAAAACAGCGTTTTTCTATGTTTTTGGAAGTTTAAAACAGAAATTTTATCGTCATTTCTCATAAATCGCCGTTTCACACGAAAGAAACATGAATTTATCAGTTTGAATAGTTCAAAACAGCGTTTTTCTATGTTTTTGCAAGTTTAAAACAGCAGTTTTATCGTGATTTCACAAAAATCCACCGTTTCGAACGAAAGAAACCTGAATTTATCAGTTTGAATAGTTAAAAACAGCGTTTTTCTATGTTTTTGCAAGTTTAAAACAGCAATTTTATCGTCATTTCTCATAAATCGCCGTTTCACACGAAAGAAACATGAATTTGTCAGTTTTAATAGTTCAAAACAGCGTTTTTCTATGTTTTTTCATGTTTAAAACAGCAATTTTATCGTCATTTCATGAGAAATTTATGAAAATCGCCGTTTCACACGAAAGAAACATGAATTTGTCAGTTTGAATAGTTGAAAACAGCGTTTTTCTATGTTTTTGCAAGTTTAAAACAGCAATTTTATCGTCATTTCTCATAAATCGCCGTTTCACACGAAAGAAACATGAATTTGTCAGTTTGAATAGTTCAAAACAGCGTTTTTCTATGTTTTTTCATGTTTAAAACAGCAATTTTATCGTCATTTCTCATAAATCGCCGTTTCACACTAAAGAAACATGAATTTGTCAGTTTGAATAGTTGAAAACAGCGTTTTTCTATGTTTTTGCAAGTTTAAAACTGCAATTTTATCGTCATTTCTCATAAATCGCCGTTTCACACGAAAGAAACATGAATTTGTCAGTTTGAATAGTTCAAAACAGCGTTTTTCTATGTTTTTTCATGTTTAAAACAGCAATTTTATCGTCATTTCTCATAAATCGCAGTTTCACACGAAAGAAACATGAATTTGTCAGTTTGAATAGTTCAAAACAGCGTTTTTCTATGTTTTTGCAAGTTTAAAACAGCAATTTTATCGTCATTTCTAATAAATCGCCGTTTCACACGAAAGAAACATGAATTTGTCAGTTTCAATAGTTCAAAACAGCGTTTTTCTATGTTTTTGCAAGTTTAAAACAGCAATTTTATCGTCATTTCTCATAAAACGCCGTTTCACACGAAAGAAACCTGAATTTATCAGTTTGAATAGTTAAAAACAGCGTTTTTCTATGTTTTTGCAAGTTTAAAACAGAAATTTTATCGTCATTTCTCATAAATCGCCGTTTCACACGAAAGAAACATGAATTTATCAGTTTGAATAGTTCAAAACAGCGTTTTTCTATGTTTTTGCAAGTTTAAAACAGCAGTTTTATCGTGATTTCACAAAAATCCACCGTTTCGAACGAAAGAAACCTGAATTTATCAGTTTGAATAGTTAAAAACAGCGTTTTTCTATGTTTTTGCAAGTTTAAAACAGCAATTTTATTGTCATTTCTCATAAATCGCCGTTTCACACGAAAGAAACATGAATTTGTCAGTTTGAATAGTTCAAAACAGCGTTTTTCTATGTTTTTTCATGTTTAAAACAGCAATTTTATCGTCATTTCTCATAAATCGCCGTTTCACACGAAAGAAACATGAATTTGTCAGTTTGAATAGTTGAAAACAGCGTTTTTCTATGTTTTTGCAAGTTTAAAACAGCAATTTTATCGTCATTTCTCATAAATCGCCGTTTCACACGAAAGAAATATGAATTTGTCAGTTTGAATAGTTCAAAACAGCGTTTTTCTATGTTTTTTCATGTTTAAAACAGCAATTTTATCGTCATTTCTCATAAATCGCCGTTTCACACGAAAGAAACATGAATTTGTCAGTTTGAATAGTTCAAAACAGCGTTTTTCTATGTTTTTGCAAGTTTAAAACAGCAATTTTATCGTCGTTTCTCATAAAACGCCGTTTCACACGAAAGAAACATGAAATTGTCAGTTTGAATAGTTAAAAACAGCGTTTTTCTATGTTTTTGCAAGTTTAAAACAGCAATTTTATCGTCATTTCTCATAAATCGCCGTTTCACACGAAAGAAACATGAATTTATCAGTTTGAATAGTTAAAAACAGCGTTTTTCTATGTTTTTGCAAGTTTAAAACAGCAATTTTATCGTCATTTCTCATAAATCGCCGTTTCACACGAAAGAAACATGAATTTGTCAGTTTGAGTAGTTCAAAACAGCGTTTTTCTATGTTTTTTCATGTTTTAAAACAGCAATTTTATCGTCATTTCTCATAAATCGCCGTTTCACACGAAAGAAACATGAATTTGTCAGTTTGAATAGTTGAAAACAGCGTTTATCTATGTTTTTGCAAGTTTAAAACAGCAATTTTATCGTCATTTCTCATAAATCGCCGTTTCACACGAAAGAAACATGAATTTGTCAGTTTGAATAGTTCAAAACAGCGTTTTTCTATGTTTTTTCATGTTTAAAACAGCAATTTTATCGTCATTTCTCATAAATCGCCGTTTCACACGAAAGAAACATGAATTTGTCAGTTTGAATAGTTCAAAACAGCGTTTTTCTATGTTTTTGCAAGTTTAAAACAGCAATTTTATCGTCATTTCTCATAAATCGCCGTTTCACACGAAAGAAATATGAATTTGTCAGTTTGAATAGTTCAAAACAGCGTTTTTCTATGTTTTTGCAAGTTTAAAACAGCAATTTTATCGTCATTTCTCATAAAACGCCGTTTCACACGAATGAAACCTGAATTTATCAGTTTGAATAGTTAAAAACAGCGTTTTTCTATGTTTTTGGAAGTTTAAAACAGAAATTTTATCGTCATTTCTCATAAATCGCCGTTTCACACGAAAGAAACATGAATTTATCAGTTTGAATAGTTCAAAACAGCGTTTTTCTATGTTTTTGCAAGTTTAAAACAGCAGTTTTATCGTGATTTCACAAAAATCCACCGTTTCGAACGAAAGAAACCTGAATTTATCAGTTTGAATAGTTAAAAACAGCGTTTTTCTATGTTTTTGCAAGTTTAAAACAGCAATTTTATCGTCATTTCTCATAAATCGCCGTTTCACACGAAAGAAACATGAATTTGTCAGTTTGAATAGTTCAAAACAGCGTTTTTCTATGTTTTTTCATGTTTAAAACAGCAATTTTATCGTCATTTCATGAGAAATTTATGAAAATCGCCGTTTCACACGAAAGAAACATGAATTTGTCAGTTTGAATAGTTGAAAACAGCGTTTTTCTATGTTTTTGCAAGTTTAAAACAGCAATTTTATCGTCATTTCTCATAAATCGCCGTTTCACACGAAAGAAACATGAATTTGTCAGTTTGAATAGTTCAAAACAGCGTTTTTCTATGTTTTTTCATGTTTAAAACAGCAATTTTATCGTCATTTCTCATAAATCGCCGTTTCACACGAAAGAAACATGAATTTGTCAGTTTGAATAGTTGAAAACAGCGTTTTTCTATGTTTTTGCAAGTTTAAAACAGCAATTTTATCGTCATTTCTCATAAATCGCCGTTTCACACGAAAGAAACATGAATTTGTCAGTTTGAATAGTTCAAAACAGCGTTTTTCTATGTTTTTGCAAGTTTAAAACAGCAATTTTATCGTCATTTCTCATAAATCGCCGTTTCACACGAAAGAAACATGAATTTGTCAGTTTGAATATTCAAAACAGCGTTTTTCTATGTTTTTGCAAGTTTAAAACAGCAATTTTATCGTCGTTTCTCATAAAACGCCGTTTCACACGAAAGAAACATGAAATTGTCAGTTTGAATAGTTAAAAACAGCGTTTTTCTATGTTTTTGCAAGTTTAAAACAGCAATTTTATCGTCATTTCTCATAAATCGCCGTTTCACACGAAAGAAACCTGAATTTATCAGTTTGAATAGTTTAAAACAGCGTTTTTCTATGTTTTTGCAAGTTTAAAACAGCAATTTTATCGTCATTTCCCATAAATCGCCGTTTCACACGAAAGAAACATGAATTTATCAGTTTGAATAGTTCAAAACAGCGTTTTTCTATGTTTTTGCAAGTTTAAAACAGCAATTTTATCGTCATTTCTCATAAAACGCCGTTTCACACGAAAGAAACCTGAATTTATCAGTTTGAATAGTTAAAAACAGCGTTTTTCTATGTTTTTGGAAGTTTAAAACAGAAATTTTATCGTCATTTCTCATAAATCGCCGTTTCACACGAAAGAAACATTAATTTATCAGTTTGAATAGTTCAAAACAGCGTTTTTCTATGTTTTTGCAAGTTTAAAACAGCAGTTTTATCGTGATTTCACAAAAATCCACCGTTTCGAACGAAAGAAACCTGAATTTGTCAGTTTGAATAGTTCAAAACAGCGTTTTTCTATGCTTTTCATGTTTAAAACAGCAATTTTATCGTCATTTCTCATAAATCGCCGTTTCACACGAAAGAAACATGAATTTGTCAGTTTGAATAGTTCAAAACAGCGTTTTTCTATGTTTTTGCAAGTTTAAAACAGCAATTTTATCGTCGTTTCTCATAAAACGCCGTTTCACACGAAAGAAACATGAAATTGTCAGTTTGAATAGTTAAAAACATCGTTTTTCTATGTTTTTGCAAGTTTAAAACAGCAATTTTATCGTCATTTCTCATAAATCGCCGTTTCACACGAAAGAAACATGAATTTATCAGTTTGAATAGTTAAAAACAGCGTTTTTCTATGTTTTTGCAAGTTTAAAACAGCAATTTTATCGTCATTTCTCATAAATCGCCGTTTCACACGAAAGAAACATGAATTTGTCAGTTTGAGTAGTTCAAAACAGCGTTTTTCTATGTTTTTTCATGTTTAAAACAGCAATTTTATCGTCATTTCTCATAAATCGCCGTTTCACACGAAAGAAACATGAATTTGTCAGTTTGAATAGTTGAAAACAGCGTTTTTCTATGTTTTTGCAAGTTTAAAACAGCAATTTTATCGTCATTTCTCATAAATCGCCGTTTCACACGAAAGAAACATGAATTTGTCAGTTTGAATAGTTCAAAACAGCGTTTTTCTATGTTTTTTCATGTTTAAAACAGCAATTTTATCGTCATTTCTCATAAATAGCCGTTTCACACGAAAGAAACATGAATTTGTCAGTTTGAATAGTTCAAAACAGCGTTTTTCTATGTTTTTGCAAGTTTAAAACAGCAATTTTATCGTCATTTCTCATAAATCGCCGTTTCACACGAAAGAAATATGAATTTGTCAGTTTGAATAGTTCAAAACAGCGTTTTTCTATGTTTTTGCAAGTTTAAAACAGCAATTTTATCGTCATTTCTCATAAAACGCCGTTTCACACGAAAGAAACCTGAATTTATCAGTTTGAATAGTTAAAAACAGCGTTTTTCTATGTTTTTGGAAGTTTAAAACAGAAATTTTATCGTCATTTCTCATAAATCGCCGTTTCACACGAAAGAAACATGAATTTATCAGTTTGAATAGTTCAAAACAGCGTTTTTCTATGTTTTTGCAAGTTTAAAACAGCAGTTTTATCGTGATTTCACAAAAATCCACCGTTTCGAACGAAAGAAACCTGAATTTATCAGTTTGAATAGTTAAAAACAGCGTTTTTCTATGTTTTTGCAAGTTTAAAACAGCAATTTTATCGTCATTTCTCATAAATCGCCGTTTCACACGAAAGAAACATGAATTTGTCAGTTTGAATAGTTCAAAACAGCGTTTTTCTATGTTTTTGCAAGTTTAAAACAGCAATTTTATCGTCATTTCTAATAAATCGCCGTTTCACACGAAAGAAACATGAATTTGTCAGTTTCAATAGTTCAAAACAGCGTTTTTCTATGTTTTTGCAAGTTTAAAACAGCAATTTTATCGTCATTTCTCATAAAACGCCGTTTCACACGAAAGAAACCTGAATTTATCAGTTTGAATAGTTAAAAACAGCGTTTTTCTATGTTTTTGCAAGTTTAAAACAGAAATTTTATCGTCATTTCTCATAAATCGCCGTTTCACACGAAAGAAACATGAATTTATCAGTTTGAATAGTTCAAAACAGCGTTTTTCTATGTTTTTGCAAGTTTAAAACAGCAGTTTTACCGTGATTTCACAAAAATCCACCGTTTCGAACGAAAGAAACCTGAATTTATCAGTTTGAATAGTTAAAAACAGCGTTTTTCTATGTTTTTGCAAGTTTAAAACAGCAATTTTATTGTCATTTCTCATAAATCGCCGTTTCACACGAAAGAAACATGAATTTGTCAGTTTGAATAGTTCAAAACAGCGTTTTTCTATGTTTTTTCATGTTTAAAACAGCAATTTTATCGTCATTTCTCATAAATCGCCGTTTCACACGAAAGAAACATGAATTTGTCAGTTTGAATAGTTGAAAACAGCGTTTTTCTATGTTTTTGCAAGTTTAAAACAGCAATTTTATCGTCATTTCTCATAAATCGCCGTTTCACACGAAAGAAACATGAATTTGTCAGTTTGAATAGTTCAAAACAGCGTTTTTCTATGTTTTTGCAAGTTTAAAACAGCAATTTTATCGTCATTTCTCATAAATCGCCGTTTCACACGAAAGAAACATGAATTTATCAGTTTGAATAGTTAAAAACAGCGTTTTTCTATGTTTTTGCAAGTTTAAAACAGCAATTTTATCGTCATTTCTCATAAATCGCCGTTTCACACGAAAGAAACATGAATTTGTCAGTTTGAGTAGTTCAAAACAGCGTTTTTCTATGTTTTTTCATGTTTAAAACAGCAATTTTATCGTCATTTCTCATAAATCGCCGTTTCACACGAAAGAAACATGAATTTGTCAGTTTGAATAGTTGAAAACAGCGTTTTTCTATGTTTTTGCAAGTTTAAAACAGCAATTTTATCGTCATTTCTCATAAATCGCCGTTTCACACGAAAGAAACATGAATTTGTCAGTTTGAATAGTTCAAAACAGCGTTTTTCTATGTTTTTTCATGTTTAAAACAGCAATTTTATCGTCATTTCTCATAAATCGCCGTTTCACACGAAAGAAACATGAATTTGTCAGTTTGAATAGTTCAAAACAGCGTTTTTCTATGTTTTTGCAAGTTTAAAACAGCAATTTTATCGTCATTTCTCATAAATCGCCGTTTCACACGAAAGAAATATGAATTTGTCAGTTTGAATAGTTCAAAACAACGTTTTTCTATGTTTTTGCAAGTTTAAAACAGCAATTTTATCGTCATTTCTCATAAAACGCCGTTTCACACGAAAGAAACCTGAATTTATCAGTTTGAATAGTTAAAAACAGCGTTTTTCTATGTTTTTGGAAGTTTAAAACAGAAATTTTATCGTCATTTCTCATAAATCGCCGTTTCACACGAAAGAAACATGAATTTATCAGTTTGAATAGTTCAAAACAGCGTTTTTCTATGTTTTTGCAAGTTTAAAACAGCAGTTTTATCGTGATTTCACAAAAATCCACCGTTTCGAACGAAAGAAACCTGAATTTATCAGTTTGAATAGTTAAAAACAGCGTTTTTCTATGTTTTTGCAAGTTTAAAACAGCAATTTTATCGTCATTTCTCATAAATCGCCGTTTCACACGAAAGAAACATGAATTTGTCAGTTTGAATAGTTCAAAACAGCGTTTTTCTATGTTTTTTCATGTTTAAAACAGCAATTTTATCGTCATTTCATGAGAAATTTATGAAAATCGCCGTTTCACACGAAAGAAACATGAATTTGTCAGTTTGAATAGTTGAAAACAGCGTTTTTCTATGTTTTTGCAAGTTTAAAACAGCAATTTTATCGTCATTTCTCATAAATCGCCGTTTCACACGAAAGAAACATGAATTTGTCAGTTTGAATAGTTCAAAACAGCGTTTTTCTATGTTTTTTCATGTTTAAAACAGCAATTTTATCGTCATTTCTCATAAATCGCCGTTTCACACGAAAGAAACATGAATTTGTCAGTTTGAATAGTTGAAAACAGCGTTTTTCTATGTTTTTGCAAGTTTAAAACAGCAATTTTATCGTCATTTCTCATAAATCGCCGTTTCACACGGAAGAAACATGAATTTGTCAGTTTGAATAGTTCAAAACAGCGTTTTTCTATGTTTTTGCAAGTTTAAAACAGCAATTTTATCGTCATTTCTCATAAATCGCCGTTTCACACGAAAGAAACATGAATTTGTCAGTTTGAATAGTTGAAAACAGCGTTTTTCTATGTTTTTGCAAGTTTAAAACAGCAATTTTATCGTCATTTCTCATAAATCGCCGTTTCACACGGAAGAAACATGAATTTGTCAGTTTGAATAGTTCAAAACAGCGTTTTTCTATGTTTTTGCAAGTTTAAAACAGCAATTTTATCGTCATTTCTCATAAATCGCCGTTTCACACGAAAGAAACATGAATTTGTCAGTTTGAATAGTTCAAAACAGCGTTTTTCTATGTTTTTGCAAGTTTAAAACAGCAATTTTATCGTCGTTTCTCATAAAACGCCGTTTCACACGAAAGAAACATGAAATTGTCAGTTTGAATAGTTAAAAACAGCGTTTTTCTATGTTTTTGCAAGTTTAAAACAGCAATTTTATCGTCATTTCTCATAAATCGCCGTTTCACACGAAAGAAACCTGAATTTATCAGTTTGAATAGTTAAAAACAGCGTTTTTCTATGTTTTTGCAAGTTTAAAACAGCAATTTTATCGTCATTTCCCATAAATCGCCGTTTCACACGAAAGAAACATGAATTTATCAGTTTGAATAGTTCAAAACAGCGTTTTTCTATGTTTTTGCAAGTTTAAAACAGAAGTTTTATCGTGATTTCACAAAAATCCACCGTTTCGAACGAAAGAAACATGAATTTATCACTTGGAATAGTTCAAAACAGCGTTTTTCTATGTTTTTGCAAGTTTAAAACAGCAGTTTTATCGTGATTTCACAAAAATCCACCGTTTCGAACGAAAGAAACCTGAATTTATCAGTTTGAATAGTTAAAAACAGCGTTTTTCTATGTTTTTGCAAGTTTAAAACAGCAATTTTATCGTCATTTCTCATAAATCGCCGTTTCACACGAAAGAAACATGAATTTGTCAGTTTGAATAGTTGAAAACAGCGTTTTTCTATGTTTTTGCAAGTTTAAAACAGCAATTTTATCGTCATTTCTCATAAATCGCCGTTTCACACGAAAGAAACATGAATTTGTCAGTTTGAATAGTTCAAAACAGCGTTTTTCTATGTTTTTTCATGTTTAAAACAGCAATTTTATCGTCATTTCTCATAAATCGCCGTTTCACACGAAAGAAACATGAATTTGTCAGTTTGAATAGTTGAAAACAGCGTTTTTCTATGTTTTTGCAAGTTTAAAACAGCAATTTTATCGTCATTTCTCATAAATCGCCGTTTCACACGGAAGAAACATGAATTTGTCAGTTTGAATAGTTCAAAACAGCGTTTTTCTATGTTTTTGCAAGTTTAAAACAGCAATTTTATCGTCATTTCTCATAAATCGCCGTTTCACACGAAAGAAACATGAATTTGTCAGTTTGAATAGTTGAAAACAGCGTTTTTCTATGTTTTTGCAAGTTTAAAACAGCAATTTTATCGTCATTTCTCATAAATCGCCGTTTCACACGGAAGAAACATGAATTTGTCAGTTTGAATAGTTCAAAACAGCGTTTTTCTATGTTTTTGCAAGTTTAAAACAGCAATTTTATCGTCCATTTCTCATAAATCGCCGTTTCACACGAAAGGAACATGAATTTGTCAGTTTGTATAGTTCAAAACAGCGTTTTTCTATGTTTTTGCAAGTTTAAAACAGCAATTTTATCGTCATTTCTCATAAATCGCCGTTTCACACGAAAGAAACATGAATTTGTCAGTTTGAATAGTTCAAAACAGCGTTTTTCTATGTTTTTTCATGTTTAAAACAGCAATTTTATCGTCATTTCTCATAAATCGCCGTTTCATACGAAAGAAACATGAATTTGTCAGTTTGAATAGTTGAAAACAGCGTTTTTCTATGTTTTTGCAAGTTTAAAACAGCAATTTTATCGTCATTTCTCATAAATCGCCGTTTCACACGAAAGAAACATGAATTTGTCAGTTTAAATAGTTTAAAACAGCGTTTTTCTGTGTTTTTGCAAGTTTAAAACAGCAATTTTATCGTCATTTCTCATAAATCGCCGTTTCACACGAAAGAAACATGAATTTGTCAGTTTGAATAGTTCAAAACAGCGTTTTTCTATGTTTTTTTCATGTTTAAAACAGCAATTTTATCGTCATTTCTCATAAATCGCCGTTTCACACGAAAGAAACATGAATTTGTCAGTTTGAATAGTTCAAAACAGCGTTTTTCTATGTTTTTGCAAGTTTAAAACAGCAATTTTATCGTCATTACTCATAAAACACCGTTTCACATGAAAGAAACATGAATTTGTCAGTTTGAATAGTTAAAAACAGCGTTTTTCTATGTTTTTGCAAGTTTAAAACAGCAATTTTATCGTCATTTCTCATAAATCGCCGTTTCACACGAAAGAAACCAGAATTTATCGGTTTGAATAGTTAAAAACAGCGTTTTTCTATGTTTTTGCAAGTTTAAAACAGCAATTTTATCGTCATTTCTCATAAATCGCCGTTTCACACTAAAGAAACATGAATTTATCACTTTGAATAGTTCAAAACAGCGTTTTTCTATGTTTTTGCAAGTTTAAAACAGCAGTTTTATCGTGATTTCACAAAAATCCACCGTTTCGAACGAAAGAAACCTGAATTTATCAGTTTGAATAGTTAAAAACAGCGTTTTTCTATGTTTTTGCAAGTTTAAAACAGCAATTTTATCGTCATTTCTTATAAATCGCCGTTTCACACGAAAGAAACATGAATTTATAAGTTTGAATAGTTAAAAACAGCGTTTTTCTATGTTTTTGCAAGTTTAAAACAGCAATTTTATCGTCATTTCTCATAAATCGCCGTTTCACACGAAAGAAACATGAATTTGTCAGTTTGAATAGTTCAAAACAGCGTTTTTCTATGTTTTTTCATGTTTAAAACAGCAATTTTATCGTCATTTCTCATAAATCGCCGTTTCACACGAAAGAAACATGAATTTGTCAGTTTGAATAGTTCAAAACAGCGTTTTTCTATGTTTTTTCATGTTTAAAACAGCAATTTTATCGTCATTTCTCATAAATCGCCGTTTCACACGAAAGTAACATGAATTTGTCAGTTTGAATAGTTAAAAACAGCGTTATTCTATGTTTTTGCAAGTTTAAAACAGCAATTTTATCGTCATTTCTCATAAATAGCCGTTTCACACGAAAGAAACATGAATTTGTCAGTTTGAATAGTTCAAAACAGCGTTTTTCTATGTTTTTGCAAGTTTAAAACAGCAATTTTATCGTCATTTCTCATAAATCGCCGTTTCACACGAAAGAAACATGAATTTGTCAGTTTGAATAGTTCAAAACAGCGTTTTTCTATGTTTTTTCATGTTTAAAACAGCAATTTTATCGTCATTTCTCATAAATCGCCGTTTCACACGAAAGAAACATGAATTTGTCAGTTTGAATAGTTCAAAACAGCGTTTTTCTATGTTTTTGCAAGTTTAAAACAGCAATTTTATCGTCATTTCTCATAAAACGCCGTTTCACACGAAAGAAACATGAATTTGTCAGTTTGAATAGTTAAAAACAGCGTTTTTCTATGTTTTTGCAAGTTTAAAACAGCAATTTTATCGTCATTTCTCATAAATCGCCGTTTCACACGAAAGAAACCTGAATTTATCGGTTTGAATAGTTAAAAACAGCGTTTTTCTATGTTTTTGCAAGTTTAAAACAGCAATTTTATCGTCATTTCTCATAAATCGCCGTTTCACACGAAAGAAACATGAATTTATCACTTTGAATAGTTCAAAACAGCGTTTTTCTATGTTTTTGCAAGTTTAAAACAGCAGTTTTATCGTGATTTCACAAAAATCCACCGTTTCGAACGAAAGAAACCTGAATTTATCAGTTTGAATAGTTAAAAACAGCGTTTTTCTATGTTTTTGCAAGTTTAAAACAGCAATTTTATCGTCATTTCTTATAAATCGCCGTTTCACACGAAAGAAACATGAATTTATCAGTTTGAATAGTTAAAAACAGCGTTTTTCTATGTTTTTGCAAGTTTAAAACAGCAATTTTATCGTCATTTCTCATAAATCGCCGTTTCACACGAAAGAAACATGAATTTGTCAGTTTGTATAGTTCAAAACAGCGTTTTTCTATGTTTTTGCAAGTTTAAAACAGCAATTTTATCGTCATTTCTCTTAAATCGCCGTTTCACACGAAAGAAACATGAATTTGTCAGTTTGAATAGTTCAAAACAGCGTTTTTCTATGTTTTTTCATGTTTAAAACAGCAATTTTATCGTCATTTCTCATAAATCGCCGTTTCACACGAAAGAAACATGAATTTGTCAGTTTGAATAGTTCAAAACAGCGTTTTTCTATGTTTTTGCAAGTTTAAAACAGCAATTTTATCGTCATTACTCATAAAACACCGTTTCACATGAAAGAAACATGAATTTGTCAGTTTGAATAGTTAAAAACAGCGTTTTTCTATGTTTTTGCAAGTTTAAAACAGCAATTTTATCGTCATTTCTCATAAATCGCCGTTTCACACGAAAGAAACCAGAATTTATCGGTTTGAATAGTTAAAAACAGCGTTTTTCTATGTTTTTGCAAGTTTAAAACAGCAATTTTATCGTCATTTCTCATAAATCGCCGTTTCACACGAAAGAAACATGAATTTATCACTTTGAATAGTTCAAAACAGCGTTTTTCTATGTTTTTGCAAGTTTAAAACAGCAGTTTTATCGTGATTTCACAAAAATCCACCGTTTCAAACGAAAGAAACCTGAATTTATCAGTTTGAATAGTTAAAAACAGCGTTTTTCTATGTTTTTGCAAGTTTAAAACAGCAATTTTATCGTCATTTCTTATAAATCGCCGTTTCACACGAAAGAAACATAAATTTATAAGTTTGAATAGTTAAAAACAGCGTTTTTCTATGTTTTTGCAAGTTTAAAACAGCAATTTTATCGTCATTTCTCATAAATCGCCGTTTCACACGAAAGAAACATGAATTTGTCAGTTTGAATAGTTCAAAACAGCGTTTTTCTATGTTTTTTCATGTTTAAAACAGCAATTTTATCGTCATTTCTCATAAATCGCCGTTTCACACGAAAGTAACATGAATTTGTCAGTTTGAATAGTTAAAAACAGCGTTATTCTATGTTTTTGCAAGTTTAAAACAGCAATTTTATCGTCATTTCTCATAAATAGCCGTTTCACACGAAAGAAACATGAATTTGTCAGTTTGAATAGTTCAAAACAGCGTTTTTCTATGTTTTTGCAAGTTTAAAACAGCAATTTTATCGTCATTTCTCATAAATCGCCGTTTCACACGAAAGAAACATGAATTTGTCAGTTTGAATAGTTCAAAACAGCGTTTTTCTATGTTTTTTCATGTTTAAAACAGCAATTTTATCGTCATTTCTCATAAATCGCCGTTTCACACGAAAGAAACATGAATTTGTCAGTTTGAATAGTTCAAAACAGCGTTTTTCTATGTTTTTGCAAGTTTAAAACAGCAATTTTATCGTCATTTCTCATAAAACGCCGTTTCACACGAAAGAAACATGAATTTGTCAGTTTGAATAGTTAAAAACAGCGTTTTTCTATGTTTTTGCAAGTTTAAAACAGCAATTTTATCGTCATTTCTCATAAATCGCCGTTTCACACGAAAGAAACCTGAATTTATCGGGTTGAATAGTTAAAAACAACGTTTTTCTATGTTTTTGCAAGTTTAAAACAGCAATTTTATCGTCATTTCTCATAAATCGCCGTTTCACACGAAAGAAACATGAATTTATCACTTTGAATAGTTCAAAACAGCGTTTTTCTATGTTTTTGGAAGTTTAAAACAGCAGTTTTATCGTGATTTCACAAAAATCCACCGTTTCGAACGAAAGAAACCTGAATTTATCAGTTTGAATAGTTAAAAACAGCGTTTTTCTATGTTTTTGCAAGTTTAAAACAGCAATTTTATCGTCATTTCTTATAAATCGCCGTTTCACACGAAAGAAACATGAATTTATCAGTTTGAATAGTTAAAAACAGCGTTTTTCTATGTTTTTGCAAGTTTAAAACAGCAATTTTATCGTCATTTCTCATAAATCGCCGTTTCACACGAAAGAAACATGAATTTGTCAGTTTGTATAGTTCAAAACAGCGTTTTTCTATGTTTTTGCAAGTTTAAAACAGCAATTTTATCGTCATTTCTCTTAAATCGCCGTTTCACACGAAAGAAACATGAATTTGTCAGTTTGAATAGTTCAAAACAGCGTTTTTCTATGTTTTTTCATGTTTAAAACAGCAATTTTATCGTCATTTCTCATAAATCGCCGTTTCACACGAAAGAAACATGAATTTGTCAGTTTGAATAGTTGTAAACAGCGTTTTTCTATGTTTTTGCAAGTTTAAAACAGCAATTTTATCGTCATTTCTCATAAATCGCCGTTTCACACGAAAGAAACATGAATTTGTCAGTTTGAATAGTTCAAAACAGCGTTTTTCTATGTTTTTGCAAGTTTAAAACAGCAATTTTATCGTCATTTCTCATAAATTGCCGTTTCACACGAAAGAAACATGAATTTGTCAGTTTGAATAGTTCAAAACAGCGTTTTTCTATGTTTTTTCATGTTTAAAACAGCAATTTTATCGTCATTTCTCATAAATCGCCGTTTCACACGAAAGAAACATGAATTTGTCAGTTTGAATAGTTCAAAACAGCGTTTTTCTATGTTTTTGCAAGTTTAAAACAGCAATTTTATCGTCATTTCTCATAAAACACCGTTTCACATGAAAGAAACATGAATTTGTCAGTTTGAATAGTTAAAAACAGCGTTTTTCTATGTTTTTGCAAGTTTAAAACAGCAATTTTATCGTCATTTCTCATTAAACGCCGTTTCACACGAAAGAAACCAGAATTTATCGGTTTGAATAGTTAAAAACAGCGTTTTTCTATGTTTTTGCAAGTTTAAAACAGCAATTTTATCGTCATTTCTCATAAATCGCCGTTTCACACGAAAGAAACATGAATTTATCACTTTGAATAGTTCAAAACAGCGTTTTTCTATGTTTTTGCAAGTTTAAAACAGCAGTTTTATCGTGATTTCACAAAAATCCACCGTTTCGAACGAAAGAAACCTGAATTTATCAGTTTGAATAGTTAAAAACAGCGTTTTTCAATGTTTTTGCAAGTTTAAAACAGTAATTTTATCGTCATTTCTTATAAATCGCCGTTTCACACGAAAGAAACATGAATTTATCAGTTTGAATAGTTAAAAACAGCGTTTTTCTATGTTTTTGCAAGTTTAAAACAGCAATTTTATCGTCATTTCTCATAAATCGCCGTTTCACACGAAAGAAACATGAATTTGTCAGTTTGAATAGTTCAAAACAGCGTTTTTCTATGTTTTTGCAAGTTTAAAACAGCAATTTTATCGTCATTTCTCATAAATCGCCGTTTCACACGAAAGAAACATGAATTTGTCAGTTTGAATAGTTCAAAACAGCGTTTTTCTATGTTTTTTCATGTTTAAAACAGCAATTTTATCATTTCTCATAAATCGCCGTTTCACACGAAAGAAACATGAATTTGTCAGTTTGAATAGTTGAAAACAGCGTTTTTCTATGTTTTTGCAAGTTTAAAACAGCAATTTTATCGTCATTTCTCATAAATCGCCGTTTCACACGAAAGAAACATGAATTTGTCAGTTTGAATAGTTCAAAACAGCGTTTTTCTATGTTTTTGCAAGATAAAAACAGCAATTTTATCGTCATTTCTCATAAATCGCCGTTTCACACGAAAGAAACATGAATTTGTCAGTTTGAATAGTTCAAAACAGCGTTTTTCTATGTTTTTTCATGTTTAAAACAGCAATTTTATCGTCATTTCTCATAAATCGCCGTTTCACACGAAAGAAACATGAATTTGTCAGTTTGAATAGTTCAAAACAGCGTTTTTCTATGTTTTTGCAAGGTTTAAACAGCAATTTTATCGTCATTTCTCATAAAACACCGTTTCACACGAAAGAAACATGAATTTGTCAGTTTGAATAGTTAAAAACAGCGTTTTTCTATGTTTTTGCAAGTTTAAAACAGCAATTTTATCGTCATTTCTCATAAATCGCCGTTTCACACGAAAGAAACCTGAATTTATCAGTTTGAATAGTGAAAAACAGCGTTTTTCTATGTTTTTGCAAGTTTTAAACAGCAGTTTTATCGTGATTTCACAAAAATCCACCGTTTCGAACGAAAGAATCCTGAATTTATCAGTTTGAATAGTTAAAAACAGCGTTTTTCTATGTTTTTGCAAGTTTAAAACAGCAATTTTATCGTCATTTCTTATAAATCGCCGTTTCACACGAAAGAAACATGAATTTATCAGTTTGAATAGTTAAAAACAGCGTTTTTCTATGTTTTTGCAAGTTTAAAACAGCAATTTTATCGTCATTTCTCATAAATCGCCGTTTCACACGAAAGAAACATGAATTTGTCAGTTTGTATAGTTCAAAACAGCGTTTTTCTATGTTTTTGCAAGTTTAAAACAGCAATTTTATCGTCATTTCTCTTAAATCGCCGTTTCACACGAAAGAAACATGAATTTGTCAGTTTGAATAGTTCAAAACAGCGTTTTTCTATGTTTTTTCATGTTTAAAACAGCAATTTTATCGTCATTTCTCATAAATCGCCGTTTCACACGAAAGAAACATGAATTTGTCAGTTTGAATAGTTGAAAACAGCGTTTTTCTATGTTTTTGCAAGTTTAAAACAGCAATTTTATCGTCATTTCTCATAAAACACCGTTTCACATGAAAGAAACATGAATTTGTCAGTTTGAATAGTTAAAAACAGCGTTTTTCTATGTTTTTGCAAGTTTAAAACAGCAATTTTATCGTCATTTCTTATTAAACGCCGTTTCACACGAAAGAAACCAGAATTTATCGGTTTGAATAGTTAAAAACAGCGTTTTTCTATGTTTTTGCAAGTTTAAAACAGCAATTTTATCGTCATTTCTCATAAATCGCCGTTTCACACGAAAGAAACATGAATTTATCACTTTGAATAGTTCAAAACAGCGTTTTTCTATGTTTTTGCAAGTTTAAAACAGCAGTTTTATCGTGATTTCACAAAAATCCACCGTTTCGAACTAAAGAAACCTGAATTTATCAGTTTGAATAGTTAAAAACAGCGTTTTTCAATGTTTTTGCAAGTTTAAAACAGTAATTTTATCGTCATTTCTTATAAATCGCCGTTTCACACGAAAGAAACATGAATTTATCAGTTTGAATAGTTAAAAACACCGTTTTTCTATGTTTTTGCAAGTTTAAAACAGCAATTTTATCGTCATTTCTCATAAATCGCCGTTTCACACGAAAGAAACATGAATTTGTCAGTTTAAATAGTTCAAAACAGCGTTTTTCTATGTTTTTGCAAGTTTAAAACAGCAATTTTATCGTCATTTCTCATAAATCGCCGTTTCACACGAAAGAAACATGAATTTGTCAGTTTGAATAGTTCAAAACAGCGTTTTTCTATGTTTTTTCATGTTTAAAACAGCAATTTTATCATTTCTCATAAATCGCCGTTTCACACGAAAGAAACATGAATTTGTCAGTTTGAATAGTTGAAAACAGCGTTTTTCTATGTTTTTGCAAGTTTAAAACAGCAATTTTATCGTCATTTCTCATAAATCGCCGTTTCACACGAAAGAAACATGAATTTGTCAGTTTGAATAGTTCAAAACAGCGTTTTTCTATGTTTTTGCAAGATAAAAACAGCAATTTTATCGTCATTTCTCATAAATCGCCGTTTCACACGAAAGAAACATGAATTTGTCAGTTTGAATAGTTCAAAACAGCGTTTTTCTATGTTTTTTCATGTTTAAAACAGCAATTTTATCGTCATTTTTCATAAATCGCCGTTTCACACGAAAGAAACATGAATTTGTCAGTTTGAATAGTTCAAAACAGCGTTTTTCTATGTTTTTGCAAGGTTTAAACAGCAATTTTATCGTCATTTCTCATAAAACACCGTTTCACACGAAAGAAACATGAATTTGTCAGTTTGAATAGTTAAAAACAGCGTTTTTCTATGTTTTTGCAAGTTTAAAACAGCAATTTTATCGTCATTTCTCATAAATCGCCGTTTCACACGAAAGAAACCTGAATTTATCAGTTTGAATAGTGAAAAACAGCGTTTTTCTATGTTTTTGCAAGTTTAAAACAGCAATTTTATCGTCATTTCTCATAAATCGCCGTTTCACACGAAAGAAACATGAATTTATCACTTTGAATAGTTCGAAACAGCGTTTTTCTATGTTCTTGCAAGTTTAAAACAGCAGTTTTATCGTGATTTCACAAAAATCCACCGTTTCGAACGAAAGAAACCTGAATTTATCAGTTTGAATAGTTAAAAACAGCGTTTTTCTATGTTTTTGCAAGTTTAAAACAGCAATTTTATCGTCATTTCTCATAAATCGCCGTTTCACACGAAAGAAACATGAATTTATCAGTTTGAATAGTTAAAAACAGCGTTTTTCTATGTTTTTGCAAGTTTAAAACAGCAATTTTATCGTCATTTCTCATAAATCGCCGTTTCACACGAAAGAAACATGAATTTGTCAGTTTGAATAGTTCAAAACAGCGTTTTTCTATGTTTTTGCAAGTTTAAAACAGCAATTTTATCGTCATTTCTCATAAATCGCCGTTTCACACGAAAGAAACATGAATTTGTCAGTTTGAATAGTTCAACACAGCGTTTTTCTATGTTTTTTCATGTTTAAAACAGCAATTTTATCGTCATTTCTCATAAATCGCCGTTTTACACGAAAGAAACATGAATTTGTCAGTTTGAATAGTTGAAAACAGCGTTTTTCTATATTTTGCAAGTTTAAAACAGCAATTTTATCGTCATTTCTCATAAATCGCCGTTTCACACGAAAGAAACATGAATTTGTCAGTTTGAATAGTTCAAAACAGCGTTTTTCTATGTTTTTGCAAGTTTAAAACAGCAATTTTATCGTCATTTCTCATTAAACGCCGTTTCACACGAAAGAAACATGAATTTGTCAGTTTGAATAGTTAAAAACAGCGTTTTTCTATGTTTTTGCAAGTTTAAAACAGCAGTTTTATCGTGATTTCACAAAAATCCACCGTTTCGAACGAAAGAAACCTGAATTTATCAGTTTGAATAGTTAAAAACAGCGTTTTTCTATGTTTTTGCAAGTTTAAAACAGCAATTTTATCGTCATTTCTCATAAATCGCCGTTTCACACGAAAGAAACCTGAATTTATCGGTTAGAATAGTTAAAAACAGCGTTTTTCTATGTTTTTGCAAGTTTAAAACAGCAATTTTATCGTCATTTCTCATAAATCGCCGTTTCACACGAAAGAAACATGAATTTTTCACTTTGAATAGTTCAAAACAGCGTTTTTCTATGTTTTTGCAAGTTTAAAACAGCAGTTTTATCGTGATTTCACAAAAATCCACCGTTTCGAACGAAAGAAACATGAATTTATCAGTTTGAATAGTTAAAAACAGCGTTTTTCTATGTTTTTGCAAGTTTAAAACAGCAATTTTATCGTCATTTCTTTTAAATCGCCGTTTCACACAAAAGAAACATGAATTTATCAGTTTGAATAGTTAAAAACAGCGTTTTTCTATGTTTTTGCAAGTTTAAAACAGCAATTTTATCGTCATTTCTCATAAATCGCCGTTTCACACGAAAGAAACATGAATTTGTCAGTTTGAATAGTTCAAAACAGCGTTTTTCTATGTTTTTGCAAGTTTAAAACAGCAATTTTATCGTCATTTCTCATAAATCGCCGTTTCACACGAAAGAAACATGAATTTGTCAGTTTGAATATTTCAAAACAGCGTTTTTCTATGTTTTTTCATGTTTAAAACAGCAATTTTATCGTCATTTCTCATAAATCGCCGTTTCACACGAAAGAAACATGAATTTGTCAGTTTGAATAGTTGAAAACAGCGTTTTTCTATGTTTTTGCAAGTTTAAAACAGCAATTTTATCGTCATTTCTCATAAATCGCCGTTTCACACGAAAGAAACATGAATTTGTCAGTTTGAATAGTTAAAAACAGCGTTTTTCTATGTTTTTGCAAGTTTAAAACAGCAATTTTATCGTCATTTCTCATAAATCGCCGTTTCACACGAAAGAAACATGAATTTGTCAGTTTGAATAGTTAAAAACAGCGTTTTTCTATGTTTTTGCAAGTTTAAAACAGCAATTTTATCGTCATTTCTCATAAATCGCCGTTTCACATGAAAGAAACATTGATTTGTCAGTTTGAATAGTTCAAAACAGCGTTTTTCTATGTTTTTGCAAGTTTAAAACAGCAATTTTATCGTCATTTCTCATAAATCGCCGTTTCACACGAAAGAAACATGAATTTGTCAGTTTGAATAGTTGAAAACAGCGTTTTTCTATGTTTTTGCAAGTTTAAAACAGCAATTTTATCGTCATTTCTCATAAATCGCCGTTTCACACGAAAGAAACATAAATTTGTCAGTTTGAATAGTTCAAAACAGCGTTTTTCTATGTTTTTGCAAGTTTAAAACAGCAATTTTATCGTCATTTCTCATAAAACACCGTTTCACACGAAAGAAACATGAATTTGTCAGTTTGAATAGTTAAAAACAGCGTTTTTCTATGTTTTTGCAAGTTTAAAACAGCAATTTTATCGTCATTTCTCATAAATCGCCGTTTCACACGAAAGAAACCTGAATTTATTAGTTTGAATAGTGAAAAACAGCGTTTTTCTATGTTTTTGCAAGTTTAAAACAGCAATTTTATCGTCATTTCTTATAAATCGCCGTTTCACACGAAAGAAACATGAATTTATCACTTTGAATAGTTCAAAACAGCGTTTTTCTATGTTTTTGCAAGTTTAAAACAGCAGTTTTATCGTGATTTCACAAAAATCCACCGTTTCGAACGAAAGAAACCTGAATTTATCAGTTTGAATAGTTAAAAACAGCGTTTTTCTATGTTTTTGCAAGTTTAAAACAGCAATTTTATCGTCATTTCTCATAAATCGCCGTTTCACACGAAAGAAACATGAATTTGTCAGTTTGAATAGTTGAAAACAGCGTTTTTCTATGTTTTTGCAAGTTTAAAACAGCAATTTTATCGTCATTTCTCATAAATCGCCGTTTCACACGAAAGAAACATGAATTTGTCAGTTTGAATAGTTCAAAACAGCGTTTTTCTATGTTTTTGCAAGTTTAAAACAGCAATTTTATCGTCATTTCTCATAAATCGCCGTTTCACACGAAAGAAACATGAATTTGTCAGTTTGAATAGTTCAAAACAGCGTTTTTCTATGTTTTTTCATGTTTAAAACAGCAATTTTATCGTCATTTCTCATAAATCGCCGTTTCACACGAAAGAAACATGAATTTGTCAGTTTGAATAGTTCAAAACAGCGTTTTTCTATGTTTTTGCAAGTTTAAAACAGCAGTTTTATCGTGATTTCACAAAAATCCACCGTTTCGAACGAAAGAAACCTGAATTTATCAGTTTGAATAGTTAAAAACAGCGTTTTTCTATGTTTTTGCAAGTTTAAAACAGCAATTTTATCGTCATTTCTCATAAATCGCCGTTTCACGTGAAAGAAACATTAATTTGTCAGTTTGAATAGTTCAAAACAGCGTTTTTCTATGTTTTTGCAAGTTTAAAACAGCAATTTTATCGTCATTTCTCATAAATCGCCGTTTCACACGAAAGAAACATGAATTTATCAGTTTGAATAGTTAAAAACAGCGTTTTTCTATGTTTTTGCAAGTTTAAAACAGCAATTTTATCGTCATTTCTCATAAATCGCCGTTTCACATGAAAGAAACATTAATTTGTCAGTTTGAATAGTTCAAAACAGCGTTTTTCTATGTTTTTGCAAATTTAAAACAGCAATTTTATCGTCATTTCTCATAAATCGCCGTTTCACACGAAAGAAACATGAATTTGTCAGTTTGAATAGTTGAAAACAGCGTTGTTCTATGTTTTTGCAAGTTTAAAACAGCAATTTTATCGTCATTTCTCATAAATCGCAATTTCACACGAAAGAAACATGAATTTATCAGTTTGAATAGTTCAAAACAGGGTTTTTCTATGTTTTTGCAAGTTTAAAACAGCAGTTTTATCGTGATTTCACAAAAATCCACCGTTTCGAACGAAAGAAACCTGAATTTATCAGTTTGAATAGTTAAAAACAGCGTTTTTCTATGTTTTTGCAAGTTTAAAACAGCAATTTTATCGTCATTTCTCATAAATCGCCGTTTCACACGAAAGAAACCTGAATTTATTAGTTTGAATAGTGAAAAACAGCGTTTTTCTATGTTTTTGCAAGTTTAAAACAGCAATTTTATCGTCATTTCTCATTAAACGCCGTTTCACACGAAAGAAACATGAATTTGTCAGTTTGAATAGTTAAAAACAGCGTTTTTCTATGTTTTTGCAAGTTTAAAACAGCAGTTTTATCGTGATTTCACAAAAATCCACCGTTTCGAACGAAAGAAACCTGAATTTATCAGTTTGAATAGTTAAAAACAGCGTTTTTCTATGTTTTTGCAAGTTTAAAACAGCAAATTTATCGTCATTTCTCATAAATCGAAGTTTCACACGAAAGAAACATGAATTTATCAGTTTGAATAGTTCAAAACAGGGTTTTTCTATGTTTTTGCAAGTTTAAAACAGCAGTTTTATCGTGATTTCACAAAAATCCACCGTTTCGAACGAAAGAAACCTGAATTTATCAGTTTGAATAGTTAAAAACAGCGTTTTTCTATGTTTTTGCAAGTTTAAAACAGCAATTTTATCGTCATTTCTCATAAATCGCCGTTTCACACGAAAGAAACATGAATTTGTCAGTTTGAATAGTTCAAAACAGCGTTTTTCTATGTTTTTGCCAGTTTAAAACTGCAATTTTATCGTCATTTCTCATAAATCGCCGTTTCACACGAAAGAAACATGAATTTGTCAGTTTGAATAGTTCAAAACAGCGTTTTTCTATGTTTTTTCATGTTTAAAACAGCAATTTTATCGTCATTTCTCATAAATCGCCGTTTCACACGAAAGAAACATGAATTTGTCAGTTTGAATAGTTCAAAACAGCGTTTTTCTATGTTTTTGCAAGTTTAAAACAGCAATTTTATCGTCATTTCTCATAAAACACCGTTTCACACGAAAGAAACATGAATTTGTCAGTTTGAATAGTTAAAAACAGCGTTTTTCTATGTTTTTGCAAGTTTAAAACAGCAATTTTATCGTCATTTCTCATAAATCGCCGTTTCGAACGAAAGAAACCTGAATTTATCAGTTTGAATAGTTAAAAACAGCGTTTTTCTATGTTTTTGCAAGTTTAAAACAGCAATTTTATCGTCATTTCTCATAAATCGCCGTTTCACACGAAAGAAACATGAATTTATCAGTTTGAATAGTTAAAAACAGCGTTTTTCTATGTTTTTGCAAGTTTAAAACAGCAATTTTATAGTCATTTCTCATAAATCGCCGTTTCACACGAAAGAAACATGAATTTATCAGTTTGAATAGTTAAAAACAGCGTTTTTCTATGTTTTTGCAAGTTTAAAACAGCAATTTTATCGTCATTTCTCATAAATCGCCGTTTCACACGAAAGAAACATGAATTTATCAGTTTGAATAGTTAAAAACAGCGTTTTTCTATGTTTTTGCAAGTTTAAAACAGTAATTTTATCGTCATTTCTCATAAATCGCCGTTTCACACGAAAGAAACATGAATTTGTCAGTTTGAATAGTTCAAAACAGCGTTTTTCTATGTTTTTGCAAGTTTAAAACAGCAATTTTATCGTCATTTCTCATAAATCGCCGTTTCACACGAAAGAAACATGAATTTGTCAGTTTGAATAGTTCAACACAGCGTTTTTCTATGTTTTTGCAAGTTTAAAACAGCAATTTTATCGTCATTTCTCATAAATCGCCGTTTCACACGAAAGAAACATGAATTTGTCAGTTTGAATATTTGAAAACAGCGTTTTTCTATATTTTGCAAGTTTAAAACAGCAATTTTATCGTCATTTCTCATAAATCGCCGTTTCACACGGAAGAAACATGAATTGGTCAGTTTGAATAGTTCAAAACAGCGTTTTTCTATGTTTTTGCAAGTTTAAAACAGCAATTTTATCGTCATTTCTCATAAATCGCCGTTTCATACGAAAGAAACATGAATTTGTCAGTTTGAATAGTTCAACACAGCGTTTTTCTATGTTTTTTCATGTTTAAAACAGCAATTTTATCGTCATTTCTCATAAATCGCCGTTTCACACGAAAGAAACATGAATTTGTCAGTTTGAATAGTTGAAAACAGCGTTTTTCTTTGTTTTTGCAAGTTTAAAACAGCAATTTTATCGTCATTTCTCATAAATCGCCGTTTCACACGAAAGAAACATGAATTTGTCAGTTTGAATAGTTCAAAACAGCGTTTTTCTATGTTTTTGCAAGTTTAAAACAGCAATTTTATCGTCATTTCTCATTAAACGCCGTTTCACACGAAAGAAACATGAATTTGTCAGTTTGAATAGTTAAAAACAGCGTTTTTCTATGTTTTTGCAAGTTTAAAACAGCAGTTTTATCGTGATTTCACAAAAATCCACCGTTTCGAACGAAAGAAACCTGAATTTATCAGTTTGAATAGTTAAAAACAGCGTTTTTCTATGTTTTTGCAAGTTTAAAACAGCAATTTTATCGTCATTTCTCATAAATCGCCGTTTCACACGAAAGAAACATGAATTTATCAGTTTGAATAGTTCAAAACAGGGTTTTTCTATGTTTTTGCAAGTTTAAAACAGCAATTTTATCGTCATTTCTCATAAATCGGCGTTTCACACGAAAGAAACATGAATTTGTCAGTTTGAATAGTTCAAAACAGCGTTTTTCTATGTTTTTGCAAGTTTAAAACAGCAATTTTATTGTCATTTCTCATAAATCGCCGTTTCACACGAAAGAAACATGAATTTGACAGTTTGAATAGTTCAAAACAGCGTTTTTCTATGTTTTTTCATGTTTAAAACAGCAATTTTATCGTCATTTCTCATAAATCGCCGTTTCACACGAAAGAAACATGAATTTGTCATTTTGAATAGTTGAAAACAGCGTTTTTCTATGTTTTTGCAAGTTTAAAACAGCAATTTTATCGTCATTTCTCATAAATCGCCGTTTCACACGAAAGAAACATGAATTTGTCAGTTTGAATAGTTCAAAACAGCGTTTTTTCTATGTTTTTGCAAGTTTAAAACAGCAGTTTTATCGTGATTTCACAAAAATCCACCGTTTCGAACGAAAGAAACCTGAGTTTATCAGTTTGAATAGTTAAAAACAGCGTTTTTTTATGTTTTTGCAAGTTTAAAACAGCAATTTTATCGTCATTTCTCATAAATCGCCGTTTCACACGAAAGAAACATGAATTTATCAGTTTGAATAGTTAAAAACAGCGTTTTTCTATGTTTTTGCAAGTTTAAAACAGCAATTTTATCGTCATTTCTCATAAATCGCCGTTTCACATGAAAGAAACATGAATTTGTCAGTTTGAATAGTTCAAAACAGCGTTTTTCTATGTTTTTGCAAGTTTAAAACAGCAATTTTATCGTCATTTCTCATAAATCGCCGTTTCACACGAAAGAAACATGAATTTGTCAGTTTGAATAGTTCAAAACAGCGTTTTTCTATGTTTTTTCATGTTTAAAACAGCAATTTTATCGTCATTTCTCATAAATCGCCGTTTCACACGAAAGAAACATGAATTTGTCAGTTTGAATAGTTGAAAACAGCGTTTTTCTATGTTTTTGCAAGTTTAAAACAGCAATTTTATCGTCATTTCTCATAAATCGCCGTTTCACACGAAAGAAATATTAATTTGTCAGTTTGAATAGTTCAAAACAGCGTTTTTCTATGTTTTTGCAAGTTTAAAACAGCAATTTTATCGTCATTTCTCATAAATCGCCGTTTCACACGAAAGAAACATGAATTTGTCAGTTTGAATAGTTCAAAACAGCGTTTTTCTATGTTTTTTCATGTTTAAAACAGCAATTTTATCGTCATTTCTCATAAATCGCCGTTTCACACGAAAGAAACATGAATTTGTCAGTTTGAATAGTTCAAAACAGCGTTTTTCTATGTTTTTGCAAGTTTAAAACAGCAGTTTTATCGTGATTTCACAAAAATCCACCGTTTCGAACGAAAGAAACCTGAATTTATCAGTTTGAATAGTTAAAAACAGCGTTTTTCTATGTTTTTGCAAGTTTAAAACAGCAATTTTATCGTCATTTCTCATAAATCGCCGTTTCACACGAAAGAAACATTTAATGGGGTAAATAGCTCCGTGGTAACGTGTCGGACTGTGGATCGTGAGATCCTCAGTTCGAATCCCACTGCCGACAGTTACAAATTTAAATTTACCCCTGTGGTTCCCCCTCCACTAACATCCTCGGGGGCTATGATTTGACGGCTGGTAACCGCACTTCATACGATAAAATATATCACTTACCGAGATCTGCGTAAGCAGAGTGCCACACCCGTAATGGGTAAAAGGCGTGATGATATATTTATTTTATTTATTTTAGAAACATGAATTTATCAGTTTGAATAGTTCAAAACAGGGTTTTTCTATGTTTTTGCAAGTTTAAAACAGCAATTTTATCGTCATTTCTCATAAATCGGCGTTTCACACGAAAGAAACATGAATTTGTCAGTTTGAATAGTTCAAAACAGCGTTTTTCTATGTTTTTGCAAGTTTAAAACAGCAATTTTATTGTCATTTCTCATAAATCGCCGTTTCACACGAAAAAAACATGAATTTGACAGTTTGAATAGTTCAAAACAGCGTTTTTCTATGTTTTTTCATGTTTAAAACAGCAATTTTATCGTCATTTCTCATAAATCGCCGTTTCACACGAAAGAAACATGAATTTGTCATTTTGAATAGTTGAAAACAGCGTTTTTCTATGTTTTTGCAAGTTTAAAACAGCAATTTTATCGTCATTTCTCATAAATCGCCGTTTCACACGAAAGAAACCTGAATTTATCAGTTTGAATAGTTAAAAACAGCGTTTTTCTATGTTTTTGCAAGTTTAAAACAGCAATTTTATCGTCATTTCTCATAAATCGCCGTTTCACACGAAAGAAACATGAATTTGTCAGTTTGAATAGTTGAAAACAGCGTTTTTCTATGTTTTTGCAAGTTTAAAACAGCAATTTTATCGTCATTTCTCATAAATCGCCGTTTCACACGAAAGAAACATGAATTTGTCAGTTTGAATAGTTCAAAACAGCGTTTTTCTATGTTTTTGCAAGTTTAAAACAGCAATTTTATCGTCATTTCTCATTAAACGCCGTTTCACACGAAAGAAACATGAATTTGTCAGTTTGAATAGTTAAAAACAGCGTTTTTCTATGTTTTTGCAAGTTTAAAACAGCAGTTTTATCGTGATTTCACAAAAATCCACCGTTTCGAACGAAAGAAACATGAATTTGTCAGTTTGAATAGTTGAAAACAGCGTTTTTCTATGTTTTTGCAAGTTTAAAACAGCAATTTTATCGTCATTTCTCATAAATCGCCGTTTCACACGAAAGAAATATTAATTTGTCAGTTTGAATAGTTCAAAACAGCGTTTTTCTATGTTTTTGCAAGTTTAAAACAGCAATTTTATCGTCATTTCTCATAAATCGCCGTTTCACACGAAAGAAACATGAATTTGTCAGTTTGAATAGTTCAAAACAGCGTTTTTCTATGTTTTTTCATGTTTAAAACAGCAATTTTATCGTCATTTCTCATAAATCGCCGTTTCACACGAAAGAAACATGAATTTGTCAGTTTGAATAGTTCAAAACAGCGTTTTTCTATGTTTTTGCAAGTTTAAAACAGCAGTTTTATCGTGATTTCACAAAAATCCACCGTTTCGAACGAAAGAAACCTGAATTTATCAGTTTGAATAGTTAAAAACAGCGTTTTTCTATGTTTTTGCAAGTTTAAAACAGCAATTTTATCGTCATTTCTCATAAATCGCCGTTTCACACGAAAGAAACATTTAATGGGGTAAATAGCTCCGTGGTAACGTGTCGGACTGTGGATCGTGAGATCCTCAGTTCGAATCCCACTGCCGACAGTTACAAATTTAAATTTACCCCTGTGGTTCCCCCTCCACTAACATCCTCGGGGGCTATGATTTGACGGCTGGTAACCGCACTTCATACGATAAAATATATCACTTACCGAGATCTGCGTAAGCAGAGTGCCACACCCGTAATGGGTAAAAGGCGTGATGATATATTTATTTTATTTATTTTAGAAACATGAATTTATCAGTTTGAATAGTTCAAAACAGGGTTTTTCTATGTTTTTGCAAGTTTAAAACAGCAATTTTATCGTCATTTCTCATAAATCGGCGTTTCACACGAAAGAAACATGAATTTGTCAGTTTGAATAGTTCAAAACAGCGTTTTTCTATGTTTTTGCAAGTTTAAAACAGCAATTTTATTGTCATTTCTCATAAATCGCCGTTTCACACGAAAGAAACATGAATTTGACAGTTTGAATAGTTCAAAACAGCGTTTTTCTATGTTTTTTCATGTTTAAAACAGCAATTTTATCGTCATTTCTCATAAATCGCCGTTTCACACGAAAGAAACATGAATTTGTCATTTTGAATAGTTGAAAACAGCGTTTTTCTATGTTTTTGCAAGTTTAAAACAGCAATTTTATCGTCATTTCTCATAAATCGCCGTTTCACACGAAAGAAACCTGAATTTATCAGTTTGAATAGTTAAAAACAGCGTTTTTCTATGTTTTTGCAAGTTTAAAACAGCAATTTTATCGTCATTTCTCATAAATCGCCGTTTCACACGAAAGAAACATGAATTTGTCAGTTTGAATAGTTGAAAACAGCGTTTTTCTATGTTTTTGCAAGTTTAAAACAGCAATTTTATCGTCATTTCTCATAAATCGCCGTTTCACACGAAAGAAACATGAATTTGTCAGTTTGAATAGTTCAAAACAGCGTTTTTCTATGTTTTTGCAAGTTTAAAACAGCAATTTTATCGTCATTTCTCATTAAACGCCGTTTCACACGAAAGAAACATGAATTTGTCAGTTTGAATAGTTAAAAACAGCGTTTTTCTATGTTTTTGCAAGTTTAAAACAGCAGTTTTATCGTGATTTCACAAAAATCCACCGTTTCGAACGAAAGAAACCTGAATTTATCAGTTTGAATAGTTAAAAACAGCGTTTTTCTATGTTTTTGCAAGTTTAAAACAGCAAATTTATCGTCATTTCTCATAAATCGCCGTTTCACACGAAAGAAACATGAATTTATCAGTTTGAATAGTTCAAAACAGGGTTTTTCTATGTTTTTGCAAGTTTAAAACAGCAGTTTTATCGTGATTTCACAAAAATCCACCGTTTCGAACGAAAGAAACCTGAATTTATCAGTTTGAATAGTTAAAAACAGCGTTTTTCTATGTTTTTGCAAGTTTAAAACAGCAATTTTATCGTCATTTCTCATAAATCGCCGTTTCACACGAAAGAAACATGAATTTATCAGTTTGAATAGTTCAAAACAGGGTTTTTCTATGTTTTTGCAAGTTTAAAACAGCAATTTTATCGTCATTTCTCATAAATCGGCGTTTCACACGAAAGAAACATGAATTTGTCAGTTTGAATAGTTCAAAACAGCGTTTTTCTATGTTTTTGCAAGTTTAAAACAGCAATTTTATTGTCATTTCTCATAAATCGCCGTTTCACACGAAAGAAACATGAATTTGACAGTTTGAATAGTTCAAAACAGCGTTTTTCTATGTTTTTTCATGTTTAAAACAGCAATTTTATCGTCATTTCTCATAAATCGCCGTTTCACACGAAAGAAACATGAATTTGTCATTTTGAATAGTTGAAAACAGCGTTTTTCTATGTTTTTGCAAGTTTAAAACAGCAATTTTATCGTCATTTCTCATAAATCGCCGTTTCACACGAAAGAAACATGAATTTGTCAGTTTGAATAGTTCAAAACAGCGTTTTTCTATGTTTTTGCAAGTTTAAAACAGCAGTTTTATCGTGATTTCACAAAAATCCACCGTTTCGAACGAAAGAAACCTGAATTTATCAGTTTGAATAGTTAAAAACAGCGTTTTTTTATGTTTTTGCAAGTTTAAAACAGCAATTTTATCGTCATTTCTCATAAATCGCCGTTTCACACGAAAGAAACATGAATTTATCAGTTTGAATAGTTAAAAACAGCGTTTTTCTATGTTTTAACAAGTTTAAAACAGCAATTTTATCGTCATTTCTCATAAATCGCCGTTTCACATGAAAGAAACATGAATTTGTCAGTTTGAATAGTTCAAAACAGCGTTTTTCTATGTTTTTGCAAGTTTAAAACAGCAATTTTATCGTCATTTCTCATAAATCGCCGTTTCACACGAAAGAAACATGAATTTGTCAGTTTGAATAGTTCAAAACAGCGTTTTTCTATGTTTTTTCATGTTTAAAACAGCAATTTTATCGTCATTTCTCATAAATCGCCGTTTCACACGAAAGAAACATGAATTTGTCAGTTTGAATAGTTGAAAACAGCGTTTTTCTATGTTTTTGCAAGTTTAAAACAGCAATTTTATCGTCATTTCTCATAAATCGCCGTTTCACACGAAAGAAATATTAATTTGTCAGTTTGAATAGTTCAAAACAGCGTTTTTCTATGTTTTTGCAAGTTTAAAACAGCAATTTTATCGTCATTTCTCATAAATCGCCGTTTCACACGAAAGAAACATGAATTTGTCAGTTTGAATAGTTCAAAACAGCGTTTTTCTATGTTTTTTCATGTTTAAAACAGCAATTTTATCGTCATTTCTCATAAATCGCCGTTTCACACGAAAGAAACATGAATTTGTCAGTTTGAATAGTTCAAAACAGCGTTTTTCTATGTTTTTGCAAGTTTAAAACAGCAGTTTTATCGTGATTTCACAAAAATCCACCGTTTCGAACGAAAGAAACCTGAATTTATCAGTTTGAATAGTTAAAAACAGCGTTTTTCTATGTTTTTGCAAGTTTAAAACAGCAATTTTATCGTCATTTCTCATAAATCGCCGTTTCACACGAAAGAAACATTTAATGGGGTAAATAGCTCCGTGGTAACGTGTCGGACTGTGGATCGTGAGATCCTCAGTTCGAATCCCACTGCCGACAGTTACAAATTTAAATTTACCCCTGTGGTTCCCCCTCCACTAACATCCTCGGGGGCTATGATTTGACGGCTGGTAACCGCACTTCATACGATAAAATATATCACTTACCGAGATCTGCGTAAGCAGAGTGCCACACCCGTAATGGGTAAAAGGCGTGATGATATATTTATTTTATTTATTTTAGAAACATGAATTTATCAGTTTGAATAGTTCAAAACAGGGTTTTTCTATGTTTTTGCAAGTTTAAAACAGCAATTTTATCGTCATTTCTCATAAATCGGCGTTTCACACGAAAGAAACATGAATTTGTCAGTTTGAATAGTTCAAAACAGCGTTTTTCTATGTTTTTGCAAGTTTAAAACAGCAATTTTATTGTCATTTCTCATAAATCGCCGTTTCACACGAAAGAAACATGAATTTGACAGTTTGAATAGTTCAAAACAGCGTTTTTCTATGTTTTTTCATGTTTAAAACAGCAATTTTATCGTCATTTCTCATAAATCGCCGTTTCACACGAAAGAAACATGAATTTGTCATTTTGAATAGTTGAAAACAGCGTTTTTCTATGTTTTTGCAAGTTTAAAACAGCAATTTTATCGTCATTTCTCATAAATCGCCGTTTCACACGAAAGAAACCTGAATTTATCAGTTTGAATAGTTAAAAACAGCGTTTTTCTATGTTTTTGCAAGTTTAAAACAGCAATTTTATCGTCATTTCTCATAAATCGCCGTTTCACACGAAAGAAACATGAATTTGTCAGTTTGAATAGTTGAAAACAGCGTTTTTCTATGTTTTTGCAAGTTTAAAACAGCAATTTTATCGTCATTTCTCATAAATCGCCGTTTCACACGAAAGAAACATGAATTTGTCAGTTTGAATAGTTCAAAACAGCGTTTTTCTATGTTTTTGCAAGTTTAAAACAGCAATTTTATCGTCATTTCTCATTAAACGCCGTTTCACACGAAAGAAACATGAATTTGTCAGTTTGAATAGTTAAAAACAGCGTTTTTCTATGTTTTTGCAAGTTTAAAACAGCAGTTTTATCGTGATTTCACAAAAATCCACCGTTTCGAACGAAAGAAACCTGAATTTATCAGTTTGAATAGTTAAAAACAGCGTTTTTCTATGTTTTTGCAAGTTTAAAACAGCAAATTTATCGTCATTTCTCATAAATCGCCGTTTCACACGAAAGAAACATGAATTTATCAGTTTGAATAGTTCAAAACAGGGTTTTTCTATGTTTTTGCAAGTTTAAAACAGCAGTTTTATCGTGATTTCACAAAAATCCACCGTTTCGAACGAAAGAAACCTGAATTTATCAGTTTGAATAGTTAAAAACAGCGTTTTTCTATGTTTTTGCAAGTTTAAAACAGCAATTTTATCGTCATTTCTCATAAATCGCCGTTTCACACGAAAGAAACATGAATTTGTCAGTTTGAATAGTTCAAAACAGCGTTTTTCTATGTTTTTGCCAGTTTAAAACTGCAATTTTATCGTCATTTCTCATAAATCGCCGTTTCACACGAAAGAAACATGAATTTGTCAGTTTGAATAGTTCAAAACAGCGTTTTTCTATGTTTTTTCATGTTTAAAACAGCAATTTTATCGTCATTTCTCATAAATCGCCGTTTCACACGAAAGAAACATGAATTTGTCAGTTTGAATAGTTCAAAACAGCGTTTTTCTATGTTTTTGCAAGTTTAAAACAGCAATTTTATCGTCATTTCTCATAAAACACCGTTTCACACGAAAGAAACATGAATTTGTCAGTTTGAATAGTTAAAAACAGCGTTTTTCTATGTTTTTGCAAGTTTAAAACAGCAATTTTATCGTCATTTCTCATAAATCGCCGTTTCGAACGAAAGAAACCTGAATTTATCAGTTTGAATAGTTAAAAACAGCGTTTTTCTATGTTTTTGCAAGTTTAAAACAGCAATTTTATCGTCATTTCTCATAAATCGCCGTTTCACACGAAAGAAACATGAATTTATCAGTTTGAATAGTTAAAAACAGCGTTTTTCTATGTTTTTGCAAGTTTAAAACAGCAATTTTATCGTCATTTCTCATAAATCGCCGTTTCACACGGAAGAAACATGAATTGGTCAGTTTGAATAGTTCAAAACAGCGTTTTTCTATGTTTTTGCAAGTTTAAAACAGCAATTTTATCGTCATTTCTCATAAATCGCCGTTTCATACGAAAGAAACATGAATTTGTCAGTTTGAATAGTTCAACACAGCGTTTTTCTATGTTTTTTCATGTTTAAAACAGCAATTTTATCGTCATTTCTCATAAATCGCCATTTCACACGAAAGAAACATGAATTTGTCAGTTTGAATAGTTGAAAACAGCGTTTTTCTATGTTTTTGCAAGTTTAAAACAGCAATTTTATCGTCATTTCTCATAAATCGCCGTTTCACACGAAAGAAACATGAATTTGTCAGTTTGAATAGTTCAAAACAGCGTTTTTCTATGTTTTTGCAAGTTTAAAACAGCAATTTTATCGTCATTTCTCATTAAACGCCGTTTCACACGAAAGAAACATGAATTTGTCAGTTTGAATAGTTAAAAACAGCGTTTTTCTATGTTTTTGCAAGTTTAAAACAGCAGTTTTATCGTGATTTCACAAAAATCCACCGTTTCGAACGAAAGAAACCTGAATTTATCAGTTTGAATAGTTAAAAACAGCGTTTTTCTATGTTTTTGCAAGTTTAAAACAGCAATTTTATCGTCATTTCTCATAAATCGCCGTTTCACACGAAAGAAACATGAATTTATCAGTTTGAATAGTTCAAAACAGGGTTTTTCTATGTTTTTGCAAGTTTAAAACAGCAATTTTATCGTCATTTCTCATAAATCGGCGTTTCACACGAAAGAAACATGAATTTGTCAGTTTGAATAGTTCAAAACAGCGTTTTTCTATGTTTTTGCAAGTTTAAAACAGCAATTTTATTGTCATTTCTCATAAATCGCCGTTTCACACGAAAGAAACATGAATTTGACAGTTTAAATAGTTCAAAACAGCGTTTTTCTATGTTTTTTCATGTTTAAAACAGCAATTTTATCGTCATTTCTCATAAATCGCCGTTTCACACGAAAGAAACATGAATTTGTCATTTTGAATAGTTGAAAACAGCGTTTTTCTATGTTTTTGCAAGTTTAAAACAGCAATTTTATCGTCATTTCTCATAAATCGCCGTTTCACACGAAAGAAACATGAATTTGTAAGTTTGAATAGTTCAAAACAGCGTTTTTCTACGTTTTTGCAAGTTTAAAACAGCAATTTTAACGTCATTTCTCATAAAACGCCGTTTCACACGAAAGAAACATGAATTTATCAGTTTGAATAGTTCAAAACAGCGTTTTTCTATGTTTTTGCAAGTTTAAAACAGCAGTTTTATCGTGATTTCACAAAAATATACCGTTTCGAACAAAAGAAACCTGAATTTATCAGTTTGAATAGTTAAAAACAGCGTTTTTCTATGTTTTTGCAAGTTTAAAACAGCAATTTTATCGTCATTTCTCATAAATCGCCGTTTCACACGAAAGAAACATGAATTTATCAGTTTGAATAGTTAAAAACAGCGTTTTTCTATGTTTTTGCAAGTTTAAAACAGAAATTTTATCGTCATTTCTCATAAATCGCCGTTTCACATGAAAGAAACATGAATTTGTCAGTTTGAATAGTTCAAAACAGCGTTTTTCTATGTTTTTGCAAGTTTAAAACAGCAATTTTATCGTCATTTCTCATAAATCGCCGTTTCACACGAAAGAAACATGAATTTGTCAGTTTGAATAGTTCAAAACAGCGTTTTTCTATGTTTTTTCATGTTTAAAACAGCAATTTTATCGTCATTTCTCATAAATCGCCGTTTCACATGAAAGAAACATGAATTTGTCAGTTTGAATAGTTGAAAACAGCGTTTTTCTATGTTTTTGCAAGTTTAAAACAGCAATTTTATCGTCATTTCTCATAAATCGCCGTTTCACACGAAAGAAACATTAATTTGTCAGTTTGAATAGTTCAAAACAGCGTTTTTCTATGTTTTTGCAAGTTTAAAACAGCAATTTTATCGTCATTTCTCATAAATCGCCGTTTCACACGAAAGAAACATGAATTTGTCAGTTTGAATAGTTCAAAACAGCGTTTTTCTATGTTTTTTCATGTTTAAAACAGCAATTTTATCGTCATTTTTCATAAATCGCCGTTTCACACGAAAGAAACATGAATTTGTCAGTTTGAATAGTTCAAAACAGCGTTTTTCTATGTTTTTGCAAGTTTAAAACAGCAATTTTATCGTCATTTCTCATAAAACACCGTTTCACACGAAAGAAACATGAATTTGTCAGTTTGAATAGTTAAAAACAGCGTTTTTCTATGTTTTTGCAAGTTTAAAACAGCAATTTTATCGTCATTTCTCATAAATCGCCGTTTCACACGAAAGAAACATGAATTTGTCAGTTTGAATAGTTAAAAACAGCGTTTTTCTATGTTTTTGCAAGTTTAAAACAGCAGTTTTATCGTGATTTCACAAAAATCCACCGTTTCGAACGAAAGAAACCTGAATTTATCAGTTTGAATAGTTAAAAACAGCGTTTTTCTATGTTTTTGCAAGTTTAAAACAGCAATTTTATCGTCATTTCTCATAAATCGCCGTTTCACACGAAAGAAACATGAATTTATCAGTTTGAATAGTTCAAAACAGGGTTTTTCTATGTTTTTGCAAGTTTAAAACAGCAATTTTATCGTCATTTCTCATAAATCGCCGTTTCACACGAAAGAAACATGAATTTGTCAGTTTGAATAGTTCAAAACAGCGTTTTTCTATGTTTTTGCAAGTTTAAAACAGCAGTTTTATCGTGATTTCACAAAAATCCACCGTTTCGAACGAAAGAAACCTGAATTTATCAGTTTGAATAGTTAAAAACAGCGTTTTTCTATGTTTTTGCAAGTTTAAAACAGCAATTTTATCGTCATTTCTCATAAATCGCCGTTTCACACGAAAGAAACATGAATTTATCAGTTTGAATAGTTAAAAACAGCGTTTTTCTATGTTTTTGCAAGTTTAAAACAGCAATTTTATCGTCATTTCTCATAAATCGCCGTTTCACATGAAAGAAACATGAATTTGTCAGTTTGAATAGTTCAAAACAGCGTTTTTCTATGTTTTTGCAAGTTTAAAACAGCAATTTTATCGTCATTTCTCATAAATCGCCGTTTCACACGAAAGAAACATGAATTTGTCAGTTTGAATAGTTCAAAACAGCGTTTTTCTATGTTTTTTCATGTTTAAAACAGCAATTTTATCGTCATTTCTCATAAATCGCCGTTTCACACGAAAGAAACATGAATTTGTCAGTTTGAATAGTTGAAAACAGCGTTTTTCTATGTTTTTGCAAGTTTAAAACAGCAATTTTATCGTCATTTCTCATAAATCGCCGTTTCACACGAAAGAAACATTAATTTGTCAGTTTGAATAGTTCAAAACAGCGTTTTTCTATGTTTTTGCAAGTTTAAAACAGCAATTTTATCGTCATTTCTCATAAATCGCCGTTTCACACGAAAGAAACATGAATTTGTCAGTTTGAATAGTTCAAAACAGCGTTTTTCTATGTTTTTTCATGTTTAAAACAGCAATTTTATCGTCATTTCTCATAAATCGCCGTTTCACACGAAAGAAACATGAATTTGTCAGTTTGAATAGTTCAAAACAGCGTTTTTCTATGTTTTTGCAAGTTTAAAACAGCAATTTTATCGTCATTTCTCATAAAACACCGTTTCACACGAAAGAAACATGAATTTGTCAGTTTGAATAGTTAAAAACAGCGTTTTTCTATGTTTTTGCAAGTTTAAAACAGCAATTTTATCGTCATTTCTCATAAATCGCCGTTTCACACGAAAGAAACCTGAATTTATCAGTTTGAATAGTGAAAAACAGCGTTTTTCTATGTTTTTGCAAGTTTAAAACAGCAATTTTATCGTCATTTCTCATAAATCGCCGTTTCACACGAAAGAAACATGAATTTATCACTTTGAATAGTTCAAAACAGCGTTTTTCTATGTTTTTGCAAGTTTAAAACACCAGTTTTATCGTGATTTCACAAAAATCTACCGTTTCGAACGAAAGAAACCTGAATTTATCAGTTTGAATAGTTAAAAACAGCGTTTTTCTATGTTTTTGCAAGTTTAAAACAGCAATTTTATCGTCATTTCTCATAAATCGCCGTTTCACACGAAAGAAACATGAATTTGTCAGTTTGAATAGTTAAAAACAGCGTTTTTCTATGTTTTTGCAAGTTTAAAACAGCAATTTTATCGTCATTTCTCATAAATCGCTGTTTCACACGAAAGAAACATGAATTTATCAGTTTGAATAGTTCAAAACAGGGTTTTTCTATGTTTTTGCAAGTTTAAAACAGCAGTTTTATCGTGATTTCACAAAAATCCACCGTTTCGAACGAAAGAAACCTGAATTTATCAGTTTGAATAGTTAAAAACAGCGTTTTTCTATGTTTTTGCAAGTTTAAAACAGCAATTTTATCGTCATTTCTCATAAATCGCCGTTTCACACGAAAGAAACATGAATTTGTCAGTTTGAACAGTTCAAAACAGCGTTTTTCTATGTTTTTGCAAGTTTAAAACAGCAATTTTATTGTCATTTCTCATAAATCGCCGTTTCACACGAAAGAAACATGAATTTGACAGTTTGAATAGTTCAAAACAGCGTTTTTCTATGTTTTTTCATGTTTAAAACAGCAATTTTATCGTCATTTCTCATAAATCGCCGTTTCACACGAAAGAAACATGAATTTGTCATTTTGAATAGTTGAAAACAGCGTTTTTCTATGTTTTTGCAAGTTTAAAACAGCAATTTTATCGTCATTTCTCATAAATCGCCGTTTCACACGAAAGAAACATGAATTTGTCAGTTTGAATAGTTCAAAACAGCGTTTTTCTATGTTTTTGCAAGTTTAAAACAGCAATTTTAACGTCATTTCTCATAAAACGCCGTTTCACACGAAAGAAACATGAATTTATCAGTTTGAATAGTTCAAAACAGCGTTTTTCTATGTTTTTGCAAGTTTAAAACAGCAGTTTTATCGTGATTTCACAAAAATCCACCGTTCCGAACGAAAGAAACCTTAATTTATCAGTTTGAATAGTTAAAAACAGCGTTTTTCTATGTTTTTGCAAGTTTAAAACAGCAATTTTATCGTCATTTCTCATAAATCGCCGTTTCACACGTAAGAAACATGAATTTATCAGTTTGAATAGTTAAAAACAGCGTTTTTCTATGTTTTTGCAAGTTTAAAACAGCAATTTTATTGTCATTTCTCATAAAACACCGTTTCACACGAAAGAAACATGAATTTGTCAGTTTGAATAGTTAAAAACAGCGTTTTTCTATGTTTTTGCAAGTTTAAAACAGCAATTTTATCGTCATTTCTCATAAATCGCCGTTTCACACGAAAGAAACCTGAATTTATCAGTTTGAATAGTGAAAAACAGCGTTTTTCTATGTTTTTGCAAGTTTAAAACAGCAATTTTATCGTCATTTCTCATAAATCGCCGTTTCACACGAAAGAAACATGAATGTATCACTTTGAATAGTTCAAAACAGCGTTTTTTCTATGTTTTTGCAAGTTTAAAACAGCAGTTTTATCGTGATTTCACAAAAATCCACCGTTTCGAACGAAAGAAACCTGAATTTATCAGTTTGAATAGTTAAAAACAGCGTTTTTCTATGTTTTTGCAAGTTTAAAACAGCAATTTTATCGTCATTTCTCATAAATCGCCGTTTCACACGAAAGAAACATGAATTTATCACTTTGAATAGTTCAAAACAGCGTTTTTCTATGTTTGTGCAAGTTTAAAACAGCAGTTTTATCGTGATTTCACAAAAATCCACCGTTTCGAACGATAGAAACCTGAATTTATCAGTTTGAATAGTTAAAAACAGCGTTTTTCTATGTTTTTGCAAGTTTAAAACAGCAATTTTATCGTCATTTCTCATAAATCGCCGTTTCACACGAAAGAAACATGAATTTGTCAGTTTGAATAGTTAAAAACAGCGTTTTTCTATGTTTTTGCAAGTTTAAAACAGCAATTATATCGTCATTTCTCATAAATCGCCGTTTCACACGAAAGAAACATGAATTTGTCAGTTTGAATAGTTCAAAACAGCGTTTTTCTATGTTTTTGCAAGTTTAAAACAGCAATTTTATCGTCATTTCTCATAAATCGCCGTTTCACACGAAAGAAACATGAATTTGTCAGTTTGAATAGTTCAAAACAGCGTTTTTCAATGTTTTTTCATGTTTAAAACAGCAATTTTATCGTCATTTCTCATAAATCGCCGTTTCACACGAAAGAAACATGAATTTGTCAGTTTGAATAGTTGAAAACAGCGTTTTTTCTATGTTTTTGCAAGTTTAAAACAGCAATTTTATCGTCATTTCTCATAAATCGCCGTTTCACACGAAAGAAACATGAATTTGTCAGTTTGAATAGTTCAAAACAGCGTTTTTCTATGTTTTTGCAAGTTTAAAACAGCAATTTTATTGTCATTTCTCATAAATCGCCGTTTCACACGAAAGAAACATGAATTTGTCAGTTTGAATAGTTCAAAACAGCGTTTTTCTATGTTTTTTCATGTTTAAAAAAGCACTTTTATCGTCATTTCTCATAAATCGCCGTTTCACACGAAAGAAACATGAATTTGTCAGTTTAAATAGTTCAAAACAGCGTTTTTCTATGTTTTTGCATGTTTAAAACAGCAATTTTATCGTCATTTCTCATAAATCACCGTTTCACACGAAAGAAACATGAATTTGTCATTTTGAATAGTTGAAAACAGCGTTTTTCTATGTTTTTGCAAGTTTAAAACAGCAATTTTATCGTCATTTCTCATAAATCGCCGTTTCACACGAAAGAAACATGAATTTATCAGTTTGAATAGTTCAAAACAGCGTTTTTCTATGTTTTTGCAAGTTTAAAACAGCAGTTTTATCGTGATTTCACAAAAATCCACCGTTTCGAACGAAAGAAACCTGAATTTATCAGTTTGAATAGTTAAAAACAGCGATTTTCTATGTTTTTGCAAGTTTTAAAACAGCAATTTTATCGTCATTTCTCATAAATCGCCGTTTCACACGAAAGAAACATGAATTTATCAGTTTGAATAGTTAAAAACAGCGTTTTTCTATGTTTTTT
>CAWWDY010000542.1:0-22984 GCA_963942605.1 Poecilus cupreus
GTTTGCAAAATCAAGATAAAATAGCTGTTTTCAGCTTGCAAAAACACACAAAATGCTGTTTTCAATTATTTAAACTGTCATATTCATGTTTCTGTCGTGTATAATAGCTAATGTTGGTGAAAGCAAGAGAATAGTGCTGTTTTAAGCATGCAAAAGCATACAAAACACAGTTTTCAAGTATTTAAACTGTCATATTCATGTTTCTGTCGTGTATAATAGCTAATGTTGGTGAAAGCAAGATAAAAATGCTGTTTTAAGCATGCAAAAGCGTACAAAACACCGTTTTCAAGTAATTAAACTGTCATATTCATATATATGTCGTGTGTAATGGCTTATGTTTGCAAAACCAAGATAAATTAGCTGTTTTCAGCTTGCAAAAACATACAAAATGCTGTTTTTAAGTATTTAAACTGTCATATTCATGTATATGTCGTGTGTAATGGCTTATATTTGCAAAATCAAGATAAAATAGCTGTTTTCAGCTTGCAAAAACATACAAAATGCTGTTTGCAAGTATTTAAACTGTCATATTCATGTTTTTGTCGTGTATAATAGCTAATGTTGGTGAAAGCAAGATAAAAATGCTGTTTTAAGCATGCAAAAGCATACAAAACACCGTTTTCAAGTACTTAAACTGTCATATTCATGTATATGTCGTGTGTAATGGCTTATGTTAGCAAAATTAAGATAAAATAGCTGTTTTCAGCTTGCAAAAACATACATAATGCTGTTTTCAAGTATTTAAACTGTCATATTCATGTTCCTGTCGTGTATAATAGCTAATGTTGGTGAAAGCAAGAGAATAATGCTGTTTTAAGCATGCAAAAGCATACAAAACACCGTTTTAAAGTATTTAAACTGTCATATTCATGTATATGTCGTGTGTACTGGCTTATGTTTGCAAAATCAAGATAAAATAGCTGTTTTCAGCCTGCAAAAACATACAAAATGCTGTTTTTAAGTATTTAAACTGTCATATTTATGTATATGTCGTGTGTAATGGCTTATGTTTGCAAAATCAAGATAAAATAGCTGTTTTCAGTTTGCAAAAACATACAAAATGCTGTTTTCAAGTATTTAAACTGTCATATTCATGTTCCTGTCGTGTATAATAGCTAATGTTGGTGAAAGCAAGAGAATAATGCTGTTTTAAGCATGCAAAAGCATACAAAACACCGTTTTAAAGTAATTAAACTATCATATTCATATATATGTCATGTGTAATGGCTTATGTTTGCAAAATCAAGATAAAATAGCTGTTTTCAGCTTGCAAAAACATACAAAATGCTGTTTTCAAGTATTTAAACTGTCATATTCATGTTTCTGTCGTGTATAATAGCTAATGTTGGTGAAAGCAAGATAAAAATGCTGTTTTAAGAATGCAAAAGCATACAAATCACCGTTTTCAAGTATTTAAACTGTCATATTCATGTATATGTCGTGTGTAATGGCTTATGTTTGCAAAATCAAGATAAAATAGCTGTTTTCAGCTTGCAAAAACATACAAAATGCTGTTTTCAAGTATTTAAACTGTCATATTCATGTTTTTGTCGTGTATAATAGCTAATGTTGGTGAAAGCAAAATAAAAATGCTGTTTTAAGCATGCTAAAGCATACAAAACACCGTTTTCAAGTATTTAAACTGTCATATTCATGTATATGTCGTGTGTAATGGCTTATGATTGCAAAATCAAGATAAAATTGCTGTTTTCAGCTTGCAAAAACATACAAAATGCTGTTTTCAAGTATTTAAACTGTCATATTCATGTTTCTGTCGTGTATAATAGCTAATGTTGGTGAAAGCAAGATAAAAATGCTGTTTTAAGCATGCAAAAGCATACAAAACACCGTTTTCAAGTATTTAAACTGTCATATTCATGTATATGTCGTGTGTAATGGCTTATGTTTGCAAAATCAAGATATAATAGCTGTTTTCAGCTTGCAAAAACATACAAAATGATGTTTTCAAGTATTTAAACTGTCATATTCATGTTTCTGTCGTGTATATTAGCTAATGTTGGTGAAAGCAAGATAAAAATGCTGTTTAAGCATGCAAAAGCATACAAAACACCGTTTTCAAGTATTTATACTGTCATATTCATGTTTCTGTCGTGTATAATAGCTAATGTTGATGAAAGCAAGATAAAAATGCTGTTTTAAGCATGCAAAAGCATACAAAACACCGTTTTCAAGTATTTAAACTGTCATATTCATGTTTCTGTCGTGTATAATAGCTAATGTTAGTGAAAGCAAGATAAAAATGCTGTTTTAAGCATGCAAAAGCATACAAAACACCGTTTTCAAGTATTTGAACTGTCATATTCATGTATATGTCGTGTGTAATGGCTTATGTTTGCAAAATCAAGATAAAATAGCTGTTTTCAGCTTGCAAAAACCTACAAAATGCTGTTTTCAAGTATTTAAACTGTCTTATTCATGTTTCTGTCGTGTATAATAGCTAATGTTGGTGAAAGCAAGATAAAAATGCTGTTTTAAGCATGCAAAAGCATACAAAACACCGTTTTCAAGTATTTGAACTATCATATTCATGTATATGTCGTGTGTAATGGCTTATGTTTGCAAAACCAAGATAAATTAGCTGTTTTCAGCTTGCAAAAACATACAAAATGCTGTTTTTAAGTATTTAAACTGTCATATTCATGTATATGTCGTGTGTAATGGCTTATGTTTGCAAAATCAAGATAAAATAGCTGTTTTCAGCTTGCAAAAACACACAAAATGCTGTTTTCAATTATTTAAACTGTCATATTCATGTTTCTGTCGTGTATAATAGCTAATGTTGGTGAAAGCAAGAGAATAGTGCTGTTTTAAGCATACAAAAGCATACAAAACACAGTTTTCAAGTATTTAAACTGTCATATTCATGTTTCTGTCGTGTATAATAGCTAATGTTGGTGAAAGCAAGATAAAAATGCTGTTTTAAGCATGCAAAAGCGTACAAAACACCGTTTTCAAGTAATTAAACTGTCATATTCATATATATGTCGTGTGTAATGGCTTATGTTTGCAAAATCAAGATAAAATAGCTGTTTTCAGCTTGCAAAAACATACAAAATGCTGTTTTCAAGTATTTAAACTGTCATCTTAATGTATATGTCGTGTGTAATGGCTTACGTTTGCAAAATCAAGATAATATAGATGTTTTCAGATTGCAAAAACATACAAAATGCTGTTTTCAAGTTTTTAAACTGTCATATTCATGTTTCTGTCGTGTATAATAGCTAATGTTGGTGAAAGCAAGATATAAATGCTGTTTTAAGCATGCAAATGCATACAAAACACCGTTTTCAAGTATATAAATTATCATATTCATGTATATGTCGTGTGTAATGGCTTATGTTTGCAAAATCAAGATAAAATAGCTGTTTTCAGCTTGCAAAAACATACAAAATGCTGTTTGCAAGTATTTAAACTGTCATATTCATGTTTTTGTCGTGTATAATAGCTAATGTTGGTGAAAGCAAGATAAAAAGGCTGTTTTAAGCATGCAAAAGCATACAAAACACAGTTTTCAAGTACTTAAACTGTCATATTCATGTATATGTCGTGTGTAATGGCTTATGTTAGCAAAATTAAGATAAAATAGCTGTTTTCAGCTTGCAAAAACATACAAAATGCTGTTTTCAAGTATTTAAACTGTCATATTCATGTTCCTGTCGTGTATAATAGCTAATGTTGGTGAAAGCAAGAGAATAATGCTGTTTTAAGCATGCAAAAGCATACAAAACACCGTTTAAAAGTATTTAAACTGTCATATTCATGTATATGTCGTGTGTAATGGCTTATGTTTGCAAAATCAAGTTAAATAGCTGTTTTCAGCTTGCAAAAACATACAAAATGCTGTTTTCAAGTATTTAAACTGTCATATTCATGTTTCTGTCGGGTATAATAGCTAATGTTGGTGAAAGCAAGATAAAAATGCTGTTTTAAGCATGCAAAAGCGTACAAAACACCGTTTTAAAGTAATTAAACTGTCATATTCATATATATGTCGTGTGTACTGGCTTATGTTTGCAAAATCAAGATAAAATAGCTGTTTTCAGCTTGCAAAAACATACAAAATGCTGTTTTCAAGTATTTAAACTGTCATATTCATGTTTCTGTCGTGTATAATAGCTAATGTTGGTGAAAGCAAGATAAAAATGCTGTTTTAAGAATGCAAAAGCATACAAATCACCGTTTTCAAGTATTTAAACTGTCATATTCATGTATATGTCGTGTGTAATGGCTTATGTTTGCAAAATCAAGATAAAATAGCTGTTTTCAGCTTGCAAAAACATACAAAATGCTGTTTTCAAGTATATAAACTGTCATATTCATGTTCCTGTCATGTATAATAGCTAATGTTGGTGAAAGCTAGAGAATAATGCTGTTTTAAGCATGCAAAAGCATACAAAATACCGTTTTTAAGTATTTAAAATATCATATTCATGTATATGTCGTGTATAATGGCTTATGTTTGCAAAATCAAGATAAAATAGTTGTTTTCAGCTTGCAAAAACATACAAAATGCTGTTTTCAAGTATTTAAACTGTCATATTCATGTTTCTGTCGTGTATAATAGCTAATGTTGGTGAAAGCAAGATATAAATGCTGTTTTAAGCATGCAAATGCATACAAAACACCGTTTTCAAGTATATAAATTATCATATTCATGTATATGTCGTGTGTAATGGCTTATGTTTGCAAAATTAAGATAAAATTGCTGTTTTCAGCTTGCAAAAACATACAAAATGCTGCTTGTATGTATTTAAACTGTCATATTCATGTTTTTGTCGTGTATAATAGCTAATGTTGGTGAAAGCAAGATAAAAAGGCTGTTTTAAGCATGCAAAAGCATACAAAACACCGTTTTAAAGTATTTAAACTGTCATATTCATGTATATGTCGTGTGTAATGGCTTATGTTTGCAAAATCAAGATAAAATAGCCGTTTTCAGCTTGCAAAAACATACAAAATGCTGTTTTCAACTATTTAAACTGTCATATTTATGTTTCTGTCGTGTTTTCATGTAATTAAACTGTCATATTCATGTATATGTCGTGTGTAATGGCTTATGTTTGCAAAATCAAGATAAAATAGCTGTTTTCAGCTTGCAAAAACATACAAAATGCTGTTTTAAGCATGCAAAAGCATACAAAACACCGTTTTCAAGTATTTAAACTATCATATTCATGTATATGTCGTGTGTAATGGCTTATGTTTGCAAAATCAAGATAAAATAGCTGTTTTCAGCTTGCAAAAACATAAAAAATGCTGTTTTCAAGTATTTAAACTGTCATATTCATGTTTCTGTCGTGTATAATAGCTAATGTTGGTGAAAGCAAGATAAAAATGCTGTTTTAAGAATGCAAAAGCATACAAATCACCGTTTTCAAGTATTTAAACTGTCATATTCATGTATATGTCGTGTGTAATGGCTTATGTTTGCAAAATCAAGATAAAATAGCTGTTTTCAGCTTGCAAAAACATACAAAATGCTGTTTTCAAGTATTTAAACTGTCATATTCATGTTTTTGTCGTGTATAATAGCTAATGTTGGTGAAAGCAAAATAAAAATGCTGTTTTAAGCATGCTAAAGCATACAAAACACCGTTTTCAAGTATTTAAACTGTCATATTCATGTATATGTCGTGTGTAATGGCTTATGATTGCAAAATCAAGATAAAATTGCTGTTTTCAGCTTGCAAAAACATACAAAATGCTGTTTTCAAGTATTTAAACTGTCATATTCATGTTTCTGTCGTGTATAATAGCTAATGTTGGTGAAAGCAAGATAAAAATGCTGTTTTAAGCATGCAAAAGCATACAAAACACCGTTTTCAAGTATTTAAACTGTCATATTCATGTATATGTCGTGTGTAATGGCTTATGTTTGCAAAATCAAGATATAATAGCTGTTTTCAGCTTGCAAAAACATACAAAATGATGTTTTCAAGTATTTAAACTGTCATATTCATGTTTCTGTCGTGTATATTAGCTAATGTTGGTGAAAGCAAGATAAAAATGCTGTTTAAGCATGCAAAAGCATACAAAACACCGTTTTCAAGTATTTATACTGTCATATTCATGTTTCTGTCGTGTATAATAGCTAATGTTGATGAAAGCAAGATAAAAATGCTGTTTTAAGCATGCAAAAGCATACAAAACACCGTTTTCAAGTATTTAAACTGTCATATTCATGTTTCTGTCGTGTATAATAGCTAATGTTAGTGAAAGCAAGATAAAAATGCTGTTTTAAGCATGCAAAAGCATACAAAACACCGTTTTCAAGTATTTGAACTGTCATATTCATGTATATGTCGTGTGTAATGGCTTATGTTTGCAAAATCAAGATAAAATAGCTGTTTTCAGCTTGCAAAAACCTACAAAATGCTGTTTTCAAGTATTTAAACTGTCTTATTCATGTTTCTGTCGTGTATAATAGCTAATGTTGGTGAAAGCAAGATAAAAATGCTGTTTTAAGCATGCAAAAGCATACAAAACACCGTTTTCAAGTATTTGAACTATCATATTCATGTATATGTCGTGTGTAATGGCTTATGTTTGCAAAACCAAGATAAATTAGCTGTTTTCAGCTTGCAAAAACATACAAAATGCTGTTTTTAAGTATTTAAACTGTCATATTCATGTATATGTCGTGTGTAATGGCTTATGTTTGCAAAATCAAGATAAAATAGCTGTTTTCAGCTTGCAAAAACACACAAAATGCTGTTTTCAATTATTTAAACTGTCATATTCATGTTTCTGTCGTGTATAATAGCTAATGTTGGTGAAAGCAAGAGAATAGTGCTGTTTTAAGCATACAAAAGCATACAAAACACAGTTTTCAAGTATTTAAACTGTCATATTCATGTTTCTGTCGTGTATAATAGCTAATGTTGGTGAAAGCAAGATAAAAATGCTGTTTTAAGCATGCAAAAGCGTACAAAACACCGTTTTCAAGTAATTAAACTGTCATATTCATATATATGTCGTGTGTAATGGCTTATGTTTGCAAAATCAAGATAAAATAGCTGTTTTCAGCTTGCAAAAACATACAAAATGCTGTTTTCAAGTATTTAAACTGTCATCTTAATGTATATGTCGTGTGTAATGGCTTACGTTTGCAAAATCAAGATAATATAGATGTTTTCAGATTGCAAAAACATACAAAATGCTGTTTTCAAGTTTTTAAACTGTCATATTCATGTTTCTGTCGTGTATAATAGCTAATGTTGGTGAAAGCAAGATATAAATGCTGTTTTAAGCATGCAAATGCATACAAAACACCGTTTTCAAGTATATAAATTATCATATTCATGTATATGTCGTGTGTAATGGCTTATGTTTGCAAAATCAAGATAAAATAGCTGTTTTCAGCTTGCAAAAACATACAAAATGCTGTTTGCAAGTATTTAAACTGTCATATTCATGTTTTTGTCGTGTATAATAGCTAATGTTGGTGAAAGCAAGATAAAAAGGCTGTTTTAAGCATGCAAAAGCATACAAAACACAGTTTTCAAGTACTTAAACTGTCATATTCATGTATATGTCGTGTGTAATGGCTTATGTTAGCAAAATTAAGATAAAATAGCTGTTTTCAGCTTGCAAAAACATACAAAATGCTGTTTTCAAGTATTTAAACTGTCATATTCATGTTCCTGTCGTGTATAATAGCTAATGTTGGTGAAAGCAAGATATAAATGCTGTTTTAAGCATGCAAATGCATACAAAACACCGTTTTCAAGTATATAAATTATCATATTCATGTATATGTCGTGTGTAATGGCTTATGTTTGCAAAATCAAGATAAAATAGCTGTTTTCAGCTTGCAAAAACATACAAAATGCTGTTTGCAAGTATTTAAACTGTCATATTCATGTTTTTGTCGTGTATAATAGCTAATGTTGGTGAAAGCAAGATAAAAAGGCTGTTTTAAGCATGCAAAAGCATACAAAACACAGTTTTCAAGTACTTAAACTGTCATATTCATGTATATGTCGTGTGTAATGGCTTATGTTAGCAAAATTAAGATAAAATAGCTGTTTTCAGCTTGCAAAAACATACAAAATGCTGTTTTCAAGTATTTAAACTGTCATATTCATGTTCCTGTCGTGTATAATAGCTAATGTTGGTGAAAGCAAGAGAATAATGCTGTTTTAAGCATGCAAAAGCATACAAAACACCGTTTAAAAGTATTTAAACTGTCATATTCATGTATATGTCGTGTGTAATGGCTTATGTTTGCAAAATCAAGTTAAATAGCTGTTTTCAGCTTGCAAAAACATACAAAATGCTGTTTTCAAGTATTTAAACTGTCATATTCATGTTTCTGTCGGGTATAATAGCTAATGTTGGTGAAAGCAAGATAAAAATGCTGTTTTAAGCATGCAAAAGCGTACAAAACACCGTTTTAAAGTAATTAAACTGTCATATTCATATATATGTCGTGTGTACTGGCTTATGTTTGCAAAATCAAGATAAAATAGCTGTTTTCAGCTTGCAAAAACATACAAAATGCTGTTTTTAAGTATTTAAACTGTCATATTTATGTATATGTCGTGTGTAATGGCTTATGTTTGCAAAATCAAGATAAAATAGCTGTTTTCAGCTTGCAAAAACATACAAAATGCTGTTTTTAAGTATTTAAACTGTCATATTTATGTATATGTCGTGTGTAATGGCTTATGTTTGCAAAATCAAGATAAAATAGCTGTTTTCAGTTTGCAAAAACATACAAAATGCTGTTTTCAAGTATTTAAACTGTCATATTCATGTTTCTGTCGGGTATAATAGCTAATGTTGGTGAAAGCAAAATAAAAATGCTGTTTTAAGCATGCAAAAGCATACAAAACACCGTTTTCAAGTATTTAAACTGTCATATTCATGTATATGTTGTGTGTAATGGCTTATGTTTGCAAAATCAAGATAAAATAGTTGTTTTCAGCTTGCAAAAAGATACAAAATGCTGTTTTCAAGTATTTAAACTGTCATATTCATGTTTCTGTCGTGTATAATAGCTAATGTTGGTGAAAGCAAGATAAAAATGCTGTTTTAAGCATGCAAAAGCATACAAAACACCGTTTTCAAGTATTTGAACTGTCATATTCATGTATATGTCGTGTGTAATGGCTTATGTTTGCAAAATCAAGATAAAATAGCTGTTTTCAGCTTGCAAAAACATACAAAATGCTGTTTTCAAGTATTTAAACTGTCATATTCATGTTTCTGTCGTGTATAATAGCTAATGTTGGTGAAAGCAAGATAAAAATGCTGTTTTAAGCATGCAAAAACATACAAAACACCGTTTTCAAGTATTTGAACTGTCATATTCATGTATATGTCGTGTGTAATGGCTTATGTTTGCAAAACCAAGATAAATTAGCTGTTTTCAGCTTGCAATAACATACAAAATGCTGTTTTTAAGTATTTTAACTGTCATATTCATGTATATATCGTGTGTAATGGCTTATGTTTGCAAAATCAAGATAAAATAGCTGTTTTCAGCTTGCAAAAACACACAAAATGCTGTTTTCAATTATTTAAACTGTCATATTCATGTTTCTGTCGTGTATAATAGCTAGTGTTGGTGAAAGCTAGATAAAAATGCTGTTTTAAGCATGCAAAAGCATACAAAACACCGTCTTAAAGTACTTAAACTATTATATACATGTATATGTCGTGTGTAATGGCTTATGTTTGCAAAATCAAGATAAAATAGCTGTTTTCAGCTTGCAAAAATATACAAAATGCTGTTTTCAAGTATTTAAACTGTCATATTCATGATTCTGTCGTGTATAATAGCTAATATTGGTGAAAGCAAGATAAAAATGCTGTTTTAAGCATGCAAAAGCATACAAAACACAGTTTTTAAGTATTTAAACTGTCATCTTCATGTATATGTCGTGTGTAATGGCTTACGTTTGCAAAATCAAGATAATATAGCTGTTTTCAGCTTGCAAAAACATACAAAATGCTGTTTTCAAGTATTTAAACTGTCATATTCATGTTTCTGTCGTGTATAATAGCTAATGTTGGTGAAAGCAAGATAAAAAGGCTTTTTTAAGCATGCAAAAGCATACAAAACACCGTTTTCAAGTACTTAAACTGTCATATTCATGTATATGTCGTGTGTAATGGCTTATGTTTGCAAAATTAATATAAAATAACTGTTTTCAGCTTGCAAAAACATACAATATGCTGTTTTCAAGTATTTAAACTGTCATATTTATGTTCCTGTCGTGTATAATAGCTAATGTTGGTGAAAGCAAGAGAATAGTGCTGTTTTAAGCATGCAAAAGCATACAAAACACCGTTTTCAAGTATTTAAGCTGTCATATTCATGTATATGTCGTGTGTAATGGCTTATGTTTGCAAAATCAAGATAAAATAGCTGTTTTCAGCTTGCAAAAACATACAAAATGCTGTTTTCAAGTATTTAAACTGTCATATTCATGTTTCTGTCGTGTATAATAGCTAATGTTGGTGAGAGCAAGATAAAAATGCTGTTTTAAGAATGCAAAAGCATACAAATCACCGTTTTCAAGTATTTAAACTGTCATATTCATGTATATGTCGTGTGTAATGGCTTATGTTTGCAAAATCAAGATAAAATAGCTGTTTTCAGCTTGCAAAAACATACAAAATGCTGTTTTCAAGTATATAAACTGTCATATTCATGTTCCTGTCGTGTTTAATAGCTAATGTTGGTGAAAGCAAGAGAATAATGCTGTTTTAAGCATGCAAAAGCATACAAAATACCGTTTTTAAGTATTTAAAATATCATATTCATGTATATGTCGTGTGTAATGGCTTATGTTTGCAAAATCAAGATAAAATAGTTGTTTTCAGCTTGCAAAAACATACAAAATGCTGTTTTCAAGTATTTAAACTGTCATATTCATGCTTCTGTCGTGTATAATAGCTAATGTTGGTGAAAGCAAGATATAAATGCTGTTTTAAGCATGCAAATGCATACAAAACACCGTTTTCAAGTATATAAATTATCATATTCATGTATATGTCGTGTGTAATGGCTTATGTTTGCAAAATCAAGATAAAATTGCTGTTTTCAGCTTGCAAAAACATACAAAATGCTGTTTGCAAGTATTTAAACTGTCATATTCATGTTTTTGTCGTGTATAATAGCTAATGTTGGTGAAAGCAAGATAAAAAGGCTGTTTTAAGCATGCAAAAGCATACAAAACACCGTTTTAAAGTATTTAAACTGTCATATTCATGTATATGTCGTGTGTAATGGCTTATGTTTGCAAAATCAAGATAAAATAGCTGTTTTCAGCTTGCAAAAACATACAAAATGCTGTTTTCAAGTATTTAAACTGTCATATTCATGTTCCTGTCGTGTATAATAGCTAATGTTGGTGAAAGCAAGAGAATAATGCTGTTTTAAGCATGCAAAAGCATACAAAACACCGTTTTAAAATATTTAAACTGTCATATTCATGTATATGTCGTGTGTAATGGCTTATGTTTGCAAAATCAAGTTAAATAGCTGTTTTCAGCTTGCAAAAACATACAAAATGCTGTTTTCAAGTATTTAAACTGTCATATTCATGTTTCTGTCGGGTATAATAGCTAATGTTGGTGAAAGCAAGATAAAAATGCTGTTTTAAGCATGCAAAAGCATACAAAACACCGTTTTCAAGTATTTAAACTGTCATATTCATGTATATGTCGTGTGTAATGGCTTATGTTTGAAAAATCAAGATAAATTAACTGTTTTGAGCTTGCAAAAACATACAAAATGCTGTTTTCAAGTATTTAAACTGTCATATTCATGTTTCTGTCGTGAATAATAGCTAATGTTGGTGAATGCAAGATAAAAATGCTGTTTTAAGAATGCAAAAGCATACAAATCACCGTTTTCAAGTATTTAAACTGTCATATTCATGTATATGTCGTGTGTAATGGCTTATGTTTGCAAAATCAAGATAAAATAGCTGTTTTCAGCTTGCAAAAACCAACAAAATGCTGTTTTCAAGTATATAAACTGTCATATTCATGTTTTTGTCGTGTATAATAGCTAATATTGGTGAAAGCAAAATAAAAATGCTGTTTTAAGCATGCAAAAGCATACAAAACACCGTTTTCAAGTATTTAAACTGTCATATTCATGTATATGTCGTGTGTAATGGCTTATGTTTGCAAAATCAAGATAAAATTGCTGTTTTCAGCTTGCAAAAACATACAAAATGCTGTTTTCAAGTATTTTAATTGTCAAATTCATGTTTCTGTCGTGTATAATAGCTAATGTTGGTGAAAGCAAGATAAAAATGCTGTTTTAAGCATGCAAAAGCAAACAAAACACCGTTTTCAAGTATTTAAACTGTCATATTCATGTATATGTCGTGTGTAATGGCTTATGTTTGCAAAATTAAGATATAATAGCCGTTATCAGCTTGCAAAAACATACAAAATGCTGTTTCCAAGTATTTAAACTGTCATATTCATGTATATGACGTGTGTAATGGCTTATGTTTGAAAAATCAAGATAAAATAGCTGTTTTCAGCTTGCAAAAACATACAAAATGCTGTTTGCAAGTATTTAAACTGTCATATTCATGTTTTTATCGTGTATAATAGCTAATGTTGGTGAAAGCAAGATAAAAAGGCGGTTTTAAGCATGCAAAAGCATACAAAACACCGTTTTCAAGTACTTAAACTGTCATATTCATGTATATGTCGTGTGTAATGGCTTATGTTTTCAAAATTAAGATAAAATAGCTGTTTTCAGCTTGCAAAAACATACAAAATGCTGTTTTCAAGTATTTAAACTGTCATATTCATGTTCCTGTCGTGTATAATAGCTAATGTTGGTGAAAGCAAGAGAATAATGCTGTTTTAAGCATGCAAATCATACAAAACACCGTTTTAAAGTATTTAAACTGTCATATTCATGTATATGTCGTGTGAAATGGCTTATGTTTGCAAAATCAAGATAAAATAGCTGTTTTCAGCTTGCAAAAACATACAAAATGCTGTTTTCAAGTATTTAAACTGTCATATTTATGTTTCTGTCGTGTTTTTATGTAATTAAACTGTCATATTCATGTATATGTCGTGTGTAATGGCTTATGTTTGCAAAATCAAGATAAAATAGCTGTTTTCAGCTTGCAAAAACATACAAAATGCTGTTTTAAGCATGCAAAAGCATACAAAACACCGTTTTCAAGTATTTAAACTGTCATATTCATGTATATGTCGTGTGTAATGACTTATGTTTGCAAAATCAAAATAAAATAGCTGTTTTCAGCTTGCAAAAACATAAAAAATGCTGTTTTCAAGTATTTAAACTGTCATATTCATGTATATGTCGTGTGTAATGGCTTATGTTTGCAAAATCAAGATAAAATTGCTGTTTTCAGCTTGCAAAAACATATAAAATGCTGTTTTCAAGTATTTAAATTGTCATATTCATGTTTCTGTCGTGTATAATAGCTAATGTTGGTGAAAGCAAGATAAAAATGCTGTTTTAAGCATGCAAAAGCAAACAAAACACCGTTTTCAAGTATTTAAACTGTCATATTCATGTATATGTCGTGTGTAATGGCTTATGTTTGCAAAATCAAGATATAATAGCCGTTTTCAGCTTGCAAAAACATACAAAATGCTGTTTCCAAGTATGTAAACTGTCATATTCGTGTATATGTCGTGTGTAATGGCTTATGTTTGAAAAATCAAGATAAAATTGCTGTTTTCAGCTTGCAAAAACATACAAAATGCTGTTTTCAAGTATTTAAACTGTCGTATTCATGTTTCTGTCGTGTATAATAGCTAATGTTGGTGAAAGCAAGATAAAAATGCTGTTTTAAGCATGCAAAAGCATACAAAACACCGTTTTCAGTTTTTAAACTGTCATATTCATGTATATGTCGTGTGTAATGGCTTATGTTTGCAAAATCAAGATCAAATAGCTGTTTTCAGCTTGCAAAAGCATACAAAATGCTGTTTTTAAGTATTTAAACTGTCATATTCATGTATATGTCGTGTGTAATGGCTTATGTTTGCAAAATCAAGATAAAATAGCTGCTTTCAGCTTGCAAAAACATACAAAATGCTGTTTTCAAGTATTTAAACTGTCATATTCATGTTTCTGTCGTGTATAATAGCTAATGTTGGTGAATGCAATATAAAAATGCTGTTTTAAGAATGCAAAAGCATACAAATCACCGTTTTCAAGTATTTAAACTGTCATATTTATGTATATGTCGTGTGTAATGGCTTATGTTTGCTTAATCTAGATAAAATAGCTGTTTTCAGCTTGCAAAAACATACAAAATGCTGTTTTAAGCATGCAAAAGCATACAAAACACCGTTTTCAAGTATTTAAACTGTCATATTCATGTATATGTCGTGTGTAATGGCTTATGTTTGCAAAATCAAGATAAAATAGCTGTTTTCAGCTTGCAAAAACATAAAAAATGCTGTTTTCAATTATTTAAACTGTCATATTCATGTTTCTGTCGTGTATAATAGCTAATGTTGGTGAAAGCAAGATAAAAATGCTGTTTTAAGCATGCTAAAGCATACAAAACACCGTTTTCAAGTATTTAAACTGTCATATTCATGTATATGTCGTGTGTAATGGCTTATGTTTGCAAAATCAAGATAAAATTGCTGTTTTCAGCTTGCAAAAACATACAAAATGCTGTTTTCAAGTATTTAAACTGTCATATTCATGTTTATTTCGTGTATAATAGCTAATGTTGGTGAAAGCAAGATAAAAATGCTGTTTTAAGCATGCAAAAGCATACAAAACACCGTTTTCAAGTTTTTAAACTGTCATATTCATGTATATGTCGTGTGTAATGGCTTATGTTTGAAAAATCAAGATAAATTAGCTGTTTTCAGCTTGCAAAAACATACAAAATGCTGTTTTCAAGTATTTAAACTGTCATATTCATGTTTCTGTCGTGAATAATAGCTAATGTTGGTGAATGCAAGATAAAAATGCTGTTTTAAGAATGCAAAAGCATACAAATCACCGTTTTCAAGTATTTAAACTGTCATATTCATGTATATGTCGTGTGTAATGGCTTATGTTTGCAAAATCAAGATAAAATAGCTGTTTTCAGCTTGCAAAAACATACAAAATGCTGTTTGCAAGTATTTAAACTGTCATATTCATGTTTTTGTCGTGTATAATAGCTAATGTTGGTGAAAGCAAGATAAAAAGGCTGTTTTAAGCATGCAAAAGCATACAAAACACCGTTTTCAAGTACTTAAACTGTCATATTCATGTATATGTCGTGTGTAATGGCTTATGTTTGCAAAATTAAGATATATATATATTCGTATGAAAAAGTACAGTACAATATAAATTCAAAAATTACAAAAATAACAATAATATAAGTATAATAATATATAAAAGCATGACAGTAATAAAAGTCTCATTTTCTGTAACCATGACAAAGCATCTGGAGTAATATTGTGTAAATCTACAAAACCATGTTCAAATTTATTAATTGGACAATCCTCCACAATATGCGTCATTGTTTCTATTTCGGCACCGCATTCACAAGTCGGACTGTCACGTATTTTCCACAGATAAAGTCTATCGTTACTTCTACCATGGCCCGTACGAATTCGATTAAGTTTACACCAAATTTTCCTAGGTAGATCAAACCCCGGAACTTCTTTCGTCGGATTTTCCACTAAGTTCTTATTAAAAATGTGAACATTCTGCCAAGCTTCTTTCCAGCAATCATTAATGGAAAAAGGTTGGTAAATGTAATCTAGTTTCCATATAGGTTTACGAGATTTTAATCTATCCGGTGGTAAGTTTTCTAGATCATGTGTTATCGTAAACATATCTGGAAAGAACTTATATTTTTCCCATATGCGTTTAGTGAGGTACTTTCTCCTAATATCGTATGGGGCGATATTTGCCAGGACATGAAGCCAAGGAATTGGTGTGGACTTTATAGCACCAGTAATTATACGCAACGTCGTGTTTAATTGTGAGTCAATTTTGCTGACATGGACGCTATTTATCCAAACAGGGCAACAGTATTCTGCAGAAGAATAAACTAATGAAAGGCCAGCTACGCGTAAGGTGTTAACATTGGCACCCCAAGTAGAACCAGCAAGTTTGAATAAAATATTATTTCTCGTTTTCAGTTTCTGCCTCAATTTTTCAATGTGTGCTTTATACGTTAGAGAACAATCTAAAGTTACACCCAGATAAGTAGGACAAAAATTATGTTTTATTAAAGTTTCGTTAAAATATATTTTAAGTTCTCTATTTTTTTGACTATTGTTCAGATGAAAACAGCAAGCTTCTGTCTTTTTAGGATTAGGACAGAGTCGCCATTTTTTAAAATACTTGCTCATATTTTCCAAATCATTTGATAAAACCCGTTCAATATCATCAAAATATTTATGTTGATAAGCAAGAGCTAGATCATCTGCATAGATAAATTTTCGAGACTGTGAGGTTGGCAAGTCGCTCATATATATATTAAATAATAATGGAGACAAAACGGATCCTTGAGGTAAGCCATTGTTTAAATTTCTAAATTTGCTACTATTATCTCCAATGAAAACTCTGAATTTTCTGTACGATAGCATATTTTCTAAAAGTTTAACCATTTTACCACAAGGTAATATGTTATAAAGTTTGTGTATTAAACCATCCATCCAAACAGTGTCTTAAGCAGCAGTTAAGTCAACAAAAACAACTCCAGTCTTTAAATGACGTTCGTAACCAGCCTCAATATAAGAAGTGAGGGCTAATACTTGATCACAGCAACTTCTACCTGGTCTAAAGCCTGCTTGTTCGACGGGGAGTTTTTCTTCAATTACTGGTGAAATTCTTTGATAAATAAGTCGTTCCAGAGTTTTGTAACAAACACTGAGCAGTGAAATTGGTCTATAACTTGCAGCTTCATCAGCAGATTTTCCCGGTTTAAGAATGGCAATAACTTTAGATTTTTTAAATTCTTGAGGTACTTTACCTAGGAGAAGTATATTATTAAAAAATGATAAAAGCCAATTTAAACCTATACTTCCCAGGTGTTTTAGAAATTCAGGAAAGATACCATCAAAACCAGCAGCTTTACGATTTTTCATTGATTTAATAACAAATTTCAATCCTTCAATGGTGAAAGGTACAACTAAAGATTCATATGTTGGAGCTGATTTTCTTTGTTTTTGAAGGACACGTTTCATACTTTTAATTTCACTTTTGCTCAATTTAACCAAATTTGAAACATTTACCAAACGTGATGCAATAACATTCGGGCTTATTCTAGGCTTTGGTTTTGATGGTTGATTAGCAGCGCCCAATTTTCGAAGTAAACTCCAACTACTACGACTTGAATGAGTGAAGTTCATACTTTCCATAAGTTCATTCCATTTTTCCTTTCTCGAACTGTTAATAGAATTTAGTAATTTATCTGCTGAGTTGGCGCTTTGGTTTTTCTGAAATTCTTTATAATGTTTTTCCGTTTCACTGTTCCAGCATGGAACATATTCTGTACGAAAACCACGGGGAATTGTTCTTTTAGCTGCACCTTTGATAACACCAACGAATCTATTGTAATTATTTAATGTTGGCGGAATCCATCGAAGATTACTTTCTATTTGCACTGTGAATTTTTCCCAGTCAGCTTTTAGAAAATTCCAACGTGCTTTTGGGATAGTATTAATCAATGGAATCTGAATACCAATATTAACTAGAACTGGTCTATGTTGACTATGAGGAAATGTATTTAAAACAGAACGTGAAGTATGTAAAGGATCGTTGTTTTCATCTAAAGTAACAAAGCATAAATCAGGATTATAATCCCTCCTCCAGCGAGCAGAATGAAAACTTTTCTTGTCCTTGGCGTCATAAACGAGGAATAAATTGTTTGCTTCCATCCAAGTATGTAAAAGCTCACCATTTCGGTCATTTTCTGCATATCCCCATAAATTGTGGTGACAGTTGAAATCACCAATGAATACTGTTGGATGTGGATATTGTAATACAAGATCTTCTGGCCATTGAATATTAGGTGGTTTGTAGATATTAACAATATGTAAGTCAGCAATTTTCGTAACAATAACATGTACGTCATTCACTACCATTTTTTCTACCGCTTCGTAGTTTAATAAACTTTGCTTGATATAAGTTGCCATGCCATATATTGGACTACAAAGGAAATCAATAAGAATGTACCCAGAAATATCTCCTCTCGAAAAAAGTTGTTCTTCTGTTGCAGCATGGGTTTCCTGGAGAAGTATAACATCAAACTCCATACATTTGGCGATTCTGGAGAGATATTGGCTTTTATCCTTAGAAATTTCTTCAATATTTAGTTGACAGATTTTGATTACAGAACCAATATTTCTAAATTTAGATGTTTCATAATTTTTGACATTTAAATTGTAGCTGTCATTTGACCGGGAGGATCTCGGAGATCTAGTTCGGTCTTCAAAGTGACGATTATTATGAACTACATCAAAACGTAACTCACTGTGGGCCATTCTATAAATGGCTATCGTCTACCACAAAGAAAGAGTAAGAAAAAGTTATAAAAATTTAAAAATTGTAGTAGAAATAAAATTGTCAAATGGTGACAAAACAAAATTAAGATAAAATAGCTGTTTTCAGCTTGCAAAAACATACAAAATGCTGTTTTCAAGTATTTAAACTGTCATATTCATGTTCCTGTCGTGTATAATAACTAATGTTGGTGAAAGCAAGAGAATAATGCTGTTTTAAGCATGCAAAAGCATACAAAACACCGTTTTAAAGTATTTAAACTGTCATATTCATGTATATGTCGTGTGAAATGGCTTATGTTTGCAAAATCAAGATAAAATAGCTGTTTTCAGCTTGCAAAAACATACAAAATGCTGTTTTCAAGTATTTAAACTGTCATATTTATGTTTCTGTCGTGTTTTCATGTAATTAAAATGTCATATTCATGTATATGTCGTGTGTAATGGCTTATGTTTGCAAAATCAAGATAAAATAGCTGTTTTCAGCTTGCAAAAACATACAAAATGCTGTTTTAAGCATGCAAAAGCATACAAAACACCGTTTTCAAGTATTTAAACTGTCATATTCATGTATATGTCGTGTGTAATGGCTAATGTTGGTGAAAGCAAGATAAAAATGCTGTTTTAAGCATGCAAAAGCATACAAAACACCGTTTTCAAGTATTTAAACTGTCATATTCATGTATATGTCGTGTGTAATGGCTTATGTTTGCAAAATCAAGATCAAATAGCTGTTTTCAGCTTGCAAAAGCATACAAAATGCTGTTTTTAAGTATTTAAACTGTAATATTCATGTATATGTCGTGTGTAATGGCTTATGTTTGCAAAATCAAGATAAAATAGCTGCTTTCAGCTTGCAAAAACATACAAAATGCTGTTTTTAAGTATTTAAACTGTCATATTCATGTTTCTGTCGTGTATAATAGCTAATGTTGGTGAATGCAAGATAAAAATGCTGTTTTAAGAATGCAAAATCATACAAATCACCGTTTTCAATTATTTAAACTGTCATATTCATGTATATGTCGTGTGTAATGGCTTATGTTTGCAAAATCAAGATAAAATAGCTGTTATCAGCTTGCAAAAACATACAAAATGCTGTTTTCAAGTATTTAAATTGTCATATTCATGTTTCTGTCGTGTATAATAGCTAATGTTGGAGAAAGCAAGATAAAAATGCAGTTTTATGCATGCAAAAGCAAACAAAACACCGTTTTCAAGTATTTAAACTGTCATATTCATGTATATGTCGTGTGTAATGGCTTATGTTTGAAAAATCAAGATAAATTAGCTGTTTTCAGCTTGCAAAAACATACAAAATGCTGTTTTCAAGTATTTAAACTGTCATATTCATGTTTCTGTCGTGTTTAATAGCTAATGTTGGTGAAATCAAGATAAAATTGCTGTTTTAAGCATGCAAAAGCATACAAAACACCGTTTTTAAGTATTTAAAATATCATATTCATGTATATGTCGTGTGTAATGGCTTATGTTTGCAAAATCAAGATAAAATAGTTGTTTTCAGCTTGCAAAAACATACAAAATGCTGTTTTCAAGTATTTAAACGGTCATATTCATGTTTCTGTCGTGTATAATAGCTAATGTTGGTGAAAGCAAGATAAAAATGTTGTTTTAAGCATGCAAAAGCAAACAAAACACCGTTTTCAAGTATTTAAACTGTCATATTCAAGTATATGTCGTGTGTCATGGCTTATGTTTGCAAAATCAAGATAAAATAGCTGTTTTCAGCTTGCAAAAACATAAACATACAAAATGCTGTTTTCAAGTATTTAAACTGTCGTATTCATGTTTCTGTCGTGTATAATAGCTAATGTTGGTGAAAGCAAGATAAAACTGCTGTTTTAAGCATGCAAAAGCATACAAAACACCGTTTTCAAGTATTTAATCTGTCATATTCATGTATATGTCGTGTGTAATGGCTTATGTTTGCAAAATCAAGATCAAATAGCTGTTTTCAGCTTGCAAAAGCATACAAAATGCTGTTTTTAAGTATTTAAACTGTCATATTCATGTATATGTCGTGTGTATTGGCTTATGTTTGCAAAATCAAGATCAAATAGCTGTTTTCAGCTTGCAAAAACATACAAAATGCTGTTTCCAAGTATTTAAACTGTCATATTCATGTATATGTCGTGTGTAATGGCTTATGTTTGAAAAATCAAGATAAAATAGCTGTTTTCAGCTAGCAAAAACATACAAAACACCGTTTTCAAGTATTTAAACTGTCATATTCATGTATATGTCGTGTGTATTGGCTTATGTTTGCAAAATCAAGATATAATAGCCGTTATCAGCTTGCAAAAACATACAAAATGCTGTTTCCAAGTATTTAAACTGTCATATTCATGTATATGTCGTGTGTAATGGCTTATGTTTGAAAAATCAAGATAAAATAGCTGTTTTCAGCTAGCAAAGACATACAAAATGCTGTTTTCAAGTATTTAAACTGTCATATTCATGTTTCTGTCGTGTATAATAGCTAATGTTGGTAAAAGCAAGATAAAAATGCTGTTTTAAGCATGCAAAAGCATACAAAACACCGTTTTCAAGTATTTAAACTGTCATATTCATGTATATGTCGTGTGTAGTGGCTTATGTTTGCAAAATCAAGATCCAATAGCTGTTTTCAGCTTGCAAAAACATACAAAATACTGTTTCCAAGTATTTAAACTGTCATATTCATGTATATGTCGTGTGTAATGGCTTATGTTTGAAAAATCAAGATAAAATAGCTGTTTTCAGCTAGCATAGACATACAAAATGCTGTTTTCAAGTATTTAAACTGTCATATTCATGTTTCTGTCCTGTATAATAGCTAATGTTGGTGAAAGCAAGATAAAAATGCTGTTTTAAGCATGCAAAAGCATACAAAACACCGTTTTCAAGAATTTAAACTGTCATATTCATATATATGTCGTGTGTAATGGCTTATGTTTGCAAAATCAAGATAAAATAGCTGTTTTCAGCTTGCAAAAACATACAAAATGCTGTTTTCAAGTATTTTAACTGTCATATTCATGTTTCTGTCGTGTATAATAGCTAATGTTGGTGAAAGCAAGATAAAAATGCTGTTTTAAGCATGCAAAAGCATACAAAACACCGTTTTCAAGTATTTAAACTGTCATATTCATTTATATGTCGTGTGTATTGGTTTATGTTTGCAAAATCAAGATAAATAGCTGTTTTCAGCTTGCAAAAAGATGCAAAATGCTGATTTCAAGTATTTAAACTGTCATATTCAGGTTTCTGTTGTGTATAATAGCTAATGTTGGTGAAAGCAAGATAAAAATGCTGTTTTAAGCATGCAAAAGCATACAAAACACCGTTTTCAAGTGTTTAAACTGTCATATTCATGTATATGTCGTGTGTAATGGCTTATGTTTGCAAAATCAAGATAAAAAAACTGTTTTCAGCTTGCAAAAACATACAAAATGCTGTTTTCAAGTATTTAAACTGTCATATTCATGTTTCTGTCGTGTATAATGGCTAATGTTGGTGAAATCAATATAAAATTGCTGTTTTAAGCATGCAAAAGCATACAAAACAACGTTTTTAGGTATTTAAAATATCATATTCATGTATATGTCGTGTGTAATAACTTATGTTTTCAAAATCAAGATAAAATAGCTGTTTTCAGCTTGCAAAAACTTACAAAATGCTGTTTTCAAGTATTTAAACAGTCATATTCATGTTTCTCTTGTGTATAATAGCTAATGTTTGTTAAAAAATGATAAAAATGCTGTTTTAAGCATGCAAAAGCATACAAAACACCGTTTTCAAGTATTTAAACTGTCATATTCATGTATATGTCATGTGTAATGGCTTATGTTTGCAAAATCAAGATAAAATAGCTGTTTTCAGCTTGCAAAAACTTACAAAATGCTGTTTTTAAGTATTTAAACTGTCATATTCATGTTCCTGTCGTGTATAATAGCTAATGTTGGTGAAAGCAAGATAAAAATGCTGCTTTAAGCATGCAAAAGCATACAAAACACCGTTTTCAAGTATATAAACTGTCATATTCATGTATATGTCGTGTGTAATGGCTTATGTTTGCAAAATCAAGATAAAATAGCTGTTTTCAGCTTGCAAAAACATACAAAATACTGTTTTCAAGTATTTAAACTGTCATATTCATGTTTCTCTCGTGTATAATAGGTAATGTTGGTGAAAGCAAGATAAAAATGCTGTTTTAAGCATGCAAAAGCATACAAAACACCGTTTTCAAGTATTTAAACTGTCATATTCATGTATATGTCGTGTGTAATGGTTTATGTTTGCAAAATCAAGATAAAATAGCTGTTTTCAGCTTGCAAAAACATACAAAATGCTGTTTTTAAGTATTTAAATTGTCATAGTCATGTTTCTGTCGTGTATAATAGCTAATGTTGGTGAAAGCAAGGTAAAAATGCTGTTTTAAGCATGCAAAAGCATACAAAACACCGTTTTCAAG
>CAWWDY010000543.1:0-18564 GCA_963942605.1 Poecilus cupreus
AAAAACATGAATATGACAGTTTTAATACTTTAAAAAACAGCATTTTGTATGATTTTGCAGGCTGAAAACAGCTATGTTATCTTGATTTTGCAAACATAAGCCATTATACAACATATACATGAATATGACAGTTTAAATTCTTGAAAACGGTGTTTTGTATGCTTTTGCATGCTAAAAACAGCAATTTTATCTTGATTTCACCAACATTTGCCATTATACACGACAGAAACATGAATATGACAGTTTAAATACTTGAAAACCGTGTTTTGTATGCTTTTGCATGCTTAAAACAGCAATTTTATCTTAATTTCACCAACATTAGCCATTATACACGACAGAAACATGAATATGAAAGTTTTAAATCCTTGAAAACAGCATTTTGTATGTTTTTGCAAGCTGAAAACAGCTATTTTATCTTTAGTTTGCAAACATAAGCCATTACACACGACATATACATGAATATGACAGTTTAATATTTGAAATCGGCGTTTTGTATGCTAAAACAACAATTTTATCTTAATTTCACCAACATTAGCCATTATACACGACAGACACTTGAATATGAAAGTTTAAATCCTTGAAAACAGCATTTTGTATGTTTTTGCAAGCTGAAAACAGCTATTTTATCTTTAGTTTGCAAACATAATCCTTTACACACGACATATACATGAAAATGACAGTTTAAATACTTGAAAACAGCATTTTGTATGTTTTTGCAAGCTGAAAACAGCTATTTTATCTGATTTTGCAAACATAAGCCATTACACACGACATATACATGAATATGACAGTTAAAATACTTGAAAACAGCGTTTTGTACGTTTTTGCAAACTGAAAACAGCTATTTTATCTTGATTTTGCAAACATAAACCATTACACACGACATATACATGAATATGACAGTTTAAATACTTGAAAACGGTGTTTTGTATGCTTTTGCATGCTTGAAACAGCAATTTTATCTTGAATTCACCAACATTAGCCATTATACACGACAAAAACATGAATATGACAGTTTTAAATACTTGAAAACAGCATTTTGTATGTTTTTGCAGGCTGAAAAAAGGTATTTTTCCTTGATTTTGCAAACATAAGCCATTACACACGACATATACATGAATATGACAGTTTAAATACTTGAAAACGGTGTTTTGTATGCTTTTGCATGCTTAAAAACAGCAATTTTATCTTGATTTCACCAACATTAACCATTATACACGGCAGGAAACATAAATATGACAGTTTAAATAGTTTAAAATAGCGTTTTGTATGTTTTTGCAAGCTGAAAACAGCTATTTTATCTTGATTTTGCAAACATACGCCATTACACACGACATATACATGAATATGACAGTTTAAATACTTGAAAACAGTATTTTGTATGTTTTTGCAAGCTGAAAACAGCTATTTTATCTTGATTTTGCAAACATAAGCCATTACATACGACATATACATGAATATGACAGTTTAAATACTTGAAAACGGTGTTTTGTATGCTTTTGCATGCTTAAAACAGCAATTTTATCTTGATTTTACCAAAATTTGCCAATATTTACGACAGAAACATGAATATGACAGTTTAAATACTTGAAAAAAACATTTTGTATGCTTTTGCAAGCTGAAAACAGCTATTTTATCTTGATTTTGCAAACATAAGCCATTACACACGACATATACATGAATATGACAGTTTAAATATTTGAAAACGGCGTTTTGTATGCTTTTTCATGCTTAAAACAGCAATTTTATCTTGATTTCAAAAACATTAGTCATTTGTACACGACATATACATGAATATGACAGTTTAATACTTGAAAACCGTGTTTTGTATGCTTTTGCATGCTTTTAAACAGCAATTTTATCTTAATTTCACCAACATTAGCCATTATACACGACAGAAACAAGAATATGAAAGTTTAAATCCTTGAAAACAGCATTTTGTATGTTTTTGCAAGCTGAAAACAGCTATTTTATCTTTAGTTTGCAAACATAAGTTATTACACACGACATATACATGAATATGACAGTTTAAATATTTGAAAACGGCGTTTTGTATGCTTTTGCATGCTTAAAACAGCAATTTTATCTTGATTTTACCAACATTATCCATTATACACGACAGAAACATGAATATGACAGTTTAAATCCTTGAAAACAGCATTTTGTATGTTTTTGCAACCTGAAAACAGCTATTTTATCTTGATTTTGCAAACATAAGCCATAACACACGACACATACATGAATATGACAGTTTAAATACTTAAAAACAGCGTTTTGTATGTTTTTGCAAACTGAAAACAGCTATTTTATCTTGATTTTGCAAACATAAACCATTACATACGACAAATACATGAATATGACAGTTTAAATACTTGAAAACGGTGTTTTGTATGCTTTTGCATGCTTAAAACAGCAATTTTATCTTGAATTCACCAACATTAGCCATTATACACGACAAAAACATGAATATGACAGTTTAAATACTTGAAAACAGCATTTTGTATGTTTTTGCAAGCTGAAAAAAGGTATTTTTCTTGATTTTGCAAACATAAGCAATTACACACGACATATACATGAATATGACAGTTTAAATACTTGAAAACGGCGTTTTGTATGCTTCTGCATGCTTATAACAGCAAATTTATCATGATTTTACCTACATTAGCCATTATACACGACAAAAACATGAATATGACAGTTTAAATACTTTAAAAAACAGCATTTTGTATGATTTTGCAGGCTGAAAACAGCTATTTTATCTTGATTTTGCAAACATAAGCAATTACAAACGACATATACATGAATATGACTGTTTAAATACTTGAAAACGGTATTTTGTATGCTTTTTTATGCTTAAAACAGCAATGTTATCTTGATTTCACCAACATTAGCCATTATTCACGACAGAAACATGAACATGATAGTTTAAATACTTGAAAACAGCATTTTGTATGTTTTTGCAAGCTGAAAACAGCTATTTTATCTTGATTTTGCAAACAAAAGCCATTACACACGACATACATGAATATGACAGTTTAAATACTTGAAAACAGCATTTTGTATAATTTTGCCAGCTGAAAACAGCTATTTTATCTTGATTTCACCAACACTTGCCATTATACATGACAGAAACATTAATATGACAGTTCAAATACTTGTATACAGCATTACACACGACATATACATGAATATGACAGTTTAAATACTTGAAAGCAGTGTTTTGTATGCTTTTGCATGCTTAAAACAGCAATTTTATCTTGATTTTACCAACATTAGCCATTATACACGACAGAAACATGAATATGACAGTTTAAGTACTTGCATACTTCATTTTGTATGTTTTTGAAAGTTGAAAACAGCTATTTTATCTTGATTATGCTAACATAAGCTATTACATGACATATACATGAATATGAAAGTTTAAATACTTGAAAACGGTGTTTTGTATGCTTTTGCATGCTTAACACAGCAATTTTATCTTGATTTCACCAACATTAGCCATTATTCACGACAGAAACATGAATATGACAGTTACAATACTTGAAAAGAGCATTTTGTATGTTTTTGCAAGCTGACAAAAGCTATTTTTCTTGATTTTGCAAACATAAGCCATTACACACGACATATACATGAATATGACAGTTTAAATACTTGAAAACGGTGTTTTGTATGCTTTTGCAAGCTTAAAACAGCAATTTTATCTTGATTTCACCAGCTATTGCCATTATACCCGACAGAAACATGAATATGACAGTATAAATACTTGAAAACAGCATTTTGAATGTTAGTTCAAGCTGAAAACAGCTATTTTATCTTGATTTTGCAGACATAAGCCATTACACACGACATATACATGAATATGACAATTTAAGTATTTGAAAACGGCGTTTTGTATGCTTTTGCATGCTTAAAACAGCAATTTTATCTTGATTTCACCATCATTAGACAATATACACGACAGAAACATGAACATGATAGTTTAAATACTTGAAAACAGCATTTTGTATGTTTTTGCAAGCTGAAAACAGCTATTTTATCTTGATTTTGCAAACATACGCCATTACACACGCTATATACATGAAAATGACAGTTTAAATACTTGAAAACAACATTTTGTATGTTTTTGCAAGCTTAAAACAGCTATTTTATCTTGATTTTGCAAACATAAGCAATTACACACGACATATACATGAATATGACTGTTTAAATACTTGAAAACGGTATTTTGTATGCTTTTTTATGCTTAAAACAGCAATGTTATCTTGATTTCACCAACACTTGTTATTATACACGACAGAAACATTAATATGACAGTCCAAATACTTGAATACAGCATTTTGTATGTTTTTGAAAGTTTAAATCAGCTATTTTATCTTGATTTTGCAAACATAAGCCATTACACACGACATATACATGAAAATGACAGTTTAAATACTTGAAAACGGCGTTTTGTATGCTTTTACATGCTTAAAACAGCAATTTTATATTGATTTCACCATCATTAGCCATTATACACGACAGAAATGTGAATATGACAGTTTAAATACTTAAAAACAGCATTTTGTATGTTTTTTTAAGCTGAATACAGCTATTTTAGCTTGATTTTACAAACATAAGCCATTACACACGACATATACATGAATATGACAGTTTAAATACTTGAAAAAGGAGTTTTGTATACTTTTGCATGCTTAAAATAGCAATTCTATCTTGAGTTTACCAACATTTGGCATTATACACGACAGAAACATGAATATGACAGTTTAAATATTTGAAAACAGCATTTTGTATGTTTTTGCCAGCTGAAAACAACTATTTTATCTTGATTTTGAAAACATAAGCCATTACACACGACATATACATGAATATGACAGTTTAAATACTTGTAAACGGTGTTTTGTATGCTTTTTTATGCTTAAAACAGCAATTTTATCTTGATTTCACCAACATTAGCCATTATACACGACAGAAACATGAATATGACAGTTTAAGTACTTGAATACGTCATTTTGTATGTTTTTGCAAGTTTAAAACAGCTATTTTATCTTGATTTTGCTAACATAAGCTTTTAAACACGACATATACATGAATATGACAGTTTAAATACTTGAAAACAGCATTTTGTATGTTTTTGCAAGCTGAAAACAGATATTTTACTTGATTTTGCAAACATCAGCTTTTACACACGACATATACATGAATATGACAGTTTAAATACTTGAAAACGGTGTTTTGTATGCTTTTGCATGCTTAAAACAGCAATTTTATCTTGATTTTACCAATATTTGCCAATATTTACGACAGAAACATAAATATGACAGTTTAAATATTGAAAAAAACATTTTGTATGCTTTTGCAATCTGAAAACAGCTATTTTATCTTGATTTTGCGAACATAAGCCATTACACACGACATATACATGAATATGGCAGTTTAAATACTTAAAAACGGTGTTTTGTATGCTTTTGCATGCTTAAAACAGCAATTTAATCTTGATTTCACCATCATTTTCCATTATACACGACAAAAATATGAATATGATAGATTAAATACTTAAAAACAGCATTTTGTATGTTTTTTTAAGCTGAATACAGCTATTTTCGCTTGATTTTACAAACATAAGCCATTACACACGACATATACATGAATATGACAGTTTAAATACTTGAAAACGGAGTTTTGTATACTTTTGCATGCTTAAAATAGCAATTCTATCTTGAGTTTACCAACATTTGGCATTATACAGAAATATGAATATGACAGTTTAAATACTTGAAAACAGCATTTTTTATGTTTTTGCAAGCTAAAAACAGCTACTTTACTTGATTTTGCAAACATCAGCTATTACACACGACATATACATGAATATGACAGTTTAAATACATGAAAACAGTGTTTTGTATGCTTTTGCATGCTTAAAACAGCAATTTTATCTTGATTTTACCAACATTAGCCATTATACACGAAAGAAACATGAATATGACAGTTTAAGTACTTGAATACGTCATTTTGTATGTTTTTGAAAGTTGAAAACAGCTATTTTATCTTGATTTTGCTAACATAAGCTATTACACCAGACATATACATGAATATGACAGTTTAAATACTTGAAAACGGTGTTTTGTATGTTTTTGCATGCCTAATACAGCAATTTTATCTTGATTTCACCAACATTAGCCATTATACACGAAAGAAACATGAATATGACAGTTTAAGTACTTGAATACGTCATTTTGTATGTTTTTGAAAGTTGAAAACAGCTATTTTATCTTGATTTTGCTAACATAAGCTATTACACAAGACATATACATGAATATGATAGTTAAAATACTTGAAAACAGCATTTTGTATGTTTTTGCCAGCTGAAAACAACTATTTTATCTTGATTTTGAAAACATAAGCCATTACACACGACATATACATGAATATGACAGTTTAAATACTTGTAAACGGTGTTTTGTATGCTTTTTTATGCTTAAAACAGCAATTTTATCTTGATTTCACCAACATTAGCCATTATACACGACAGAAACATGAATATGACAGTTTAAGTACTTGAATACGTCATTTTGTATGTTTTTGCAAGTTTAAAACAGCTATTTTATCTTGATTTTGCTAACATAAGCTATTAAACACGACATATACATGAATATGACAGTTTAAATACTTGAAAACAGCATTTTGTATGTTTTTGCAAGCTGAAAACAGATATTTTACTTGATTTTGCAAACATCAGCTTTTACACACGACATATACATACATATGACAGTTTAAATACTTGAAAACGGTGTTTTGTATGCTTTTGCATGCTTAAAACAGCAATTTTATCTTGATTTTACCAATATTTGCCAATATTTACGACAGAAACATAAATATGACAGTTTAAATATTGAAAAAAACATTTTGTATGCTTTTGCAATCTGAAAACAGCTATTTTATCTTGATTTTGCGAACATAAGCCATTACACACGACATATACATGAATATGGCAGTTTAAATACTTAAAAACGGTGTTTTGTATGCTTTTGCATGCTTAAAACAGCAATTTTATCTTGATTTCACCATCATTTTCCATTATACACGACAAAAATATGAATATGATAGTTTAAATACTTAAAAACAGCATTTTGTATGTTTTTTTAAGCTGAATACAGCTATTTTCGCTTGATTTTACAAACATAAGCCATTACACACGACATATACATGAATATGACAGTTTAAATACTTGAAAACGGAGTTTTGTATACTTTTGCATGCTTAAAATAGCAATTCTATCTTGAGTTTACCAACATTTGGCATTATACAGAAACATGAATATGACAGTTTAAATACTTGAAAACAGCATTTTTTATATTTTTGCAAGCTAAAAACAGCTACTTTACTTGATTTTGCAAACATCAGCTATTACACACGACATATACATGAATATGACAGTTTTAATACATGAAAACAGTGTTTTGTATGCTTTTGCATGCTTAAAACAGCAATTTTATCTTGATTTTACCAACATTAGCCATTATACACGAAAGAAACATGAATATGACAGTTTAAGTACTTGAATACGTCATTTTGTATGTTTTTGAAAGTTGAAAACAGCTATTTTATCTTGATTTTGCTAACATAAGCTATTACACAAGACATATACATGAATATGACAGTTTAAATACTTGAAAACGGTGTTTTGTATGTTTTTGCATGCCTAATACAGCAATTTTATCTTGATTTCACCAACATTAGCCATTATACACGAAAGAAACATGAATATGACAGTTTAAGTACTTGAATACGTCATTTTGTATGTTTTTGAAAGTTGAAAACAGCTATTTTATCTTGATTTTGCTAACATAAGCTATTACACAAGACATATACATGAATATGATAGTTAAAATACTTGAAAACAGCATTTTGTATGTTTTTGCAAGCTGAAAACAGCTATTTTTTCTTAATTTTGCAAACATAAGCCATTACACATGACATATACATGAATATGACAGTTTAAATACTTGAAAACGGTGTTTTGTATGCTTTTTTATGCTTAAAACAGCAATTTTATCTTGATTTTGCAAACATAAGCAATTACACACGACATATACATGAATATGACAGTTAAAATACTTGAAAACGGTGTTTTAAGCATAAAAAAGCAATTTTATCTTGATTTCACTAACACTTGCTACTATACACGACAGAAACATTAATATGACAGTCCAAATACTTGAATACAGCATTTTGTAAGTTTTTGGAAGTTGAAATCAGCTATTTTATCTTGATTTTGCAAACATAAACCATTACATACGACATATACATGAAAATGACAGTTTAAATACTTGAAAACGGAGTTTTGTATGCTTTTGCATGTTTAAAACAGCAATATTATCTTGATTGCACCAACATTAGCCATTATACACGACAGAAACATAAATATGACAGTTTAAATACATGAAAACAGCATTTTGTATGTTTTTTCAAGCTGAAAACAGCTATTTTATCTTGATTTTGCAAACATACGCCATTACACACGACATATACATAAAAATGACAGTTTAAATACTTGAAAACTGTGTTTTGTATGCTTTTGCATGCTTAAAACAGCAATTTTATCTTTATTTCACCATCAATAGCCATTATACATGACAGAAATATGAATTTGACAGTTTAAATACTTGAAAACAGCATTTTGTATGTCTTTTCAAGCTGAATACAGCTATTTTAGCTTGATTTTACAAACATAAGCCATTACACATGACATATACATGAATATGACAGTTTAAATACTTGAAAACGGAGTTTTGTATACTTTTGCATGCTTAAAATAGCAATTCTATCTTGAGTTTACCAACATTTGGCACGACAGAAACATGAATATGACAGTTTAAATACTTGAAAACAGCATTTTGTATGTTTTTGCTAACTGAAAACAGATATTTTACTTGATTTTGCAAACATCAGCTGTTACACACGACATATACATGAATATGACAGTTTAAATACTTGAAAACAGCATTTTGTATGTTTTTGCAAGGTTAACACAGCTATTTTATCTTGATTTTGCAAACATACGCCATTACACACGACATATACATAAAAATTGTTATATTTTATGTTTGATATATATTTAAAACACTATACAGTTAAGTATAACTATTATTTTATTTAAAGATTCATACAATTATATCTTTATGTTATTTCTAATTAACTGTCATAAAATCAATATTGGTTGTCCTGACTACCAGTCAGCCTACTTATATAACATCTCCTTTTTTTAATAAATAAGATTTTTAACACATAACAAAATCTTTAAATCTAACTGGTAATCTTCTTTGTCTTTGTGGTCTTCGCTCTTCAATTCTATCTTCATCTTCTCTATGTGACTGTTGATACTGTTCAGTTCTTTCTTGAGTATTCTCTCCTTGTATTTCATTTTCATTCAATACAGCAGGACTGTTCATTACATCAGATTCTACATTAAATTTGTTTTCTCTTATGTGAACTGAATTTCTTCTTATTTGGTTTCCTCTGTTATTTAATAAAATATATGATCTTGGTGTTTCAGCAGGTTTTATAATTTTTGCTGGTTCCCAAATTTTATCTTTAATTGTTACATTTTCTCCTTTTTTAAATGAAGGCCGTATCTTCGAATTTCTGTCATAATAATTTTTCGCGGTTTCCTGTTTCCTTATTAACGCTTTTTTCACGTAATTATGTCCATCCGATAACAGTAGTCTCTCTTGAATTGGTATTTTTGTTCTTAGCCTCCTTCCCATCATTAATTGTGCTGGTGATAACCCAATTCCAACAATTTCTGTATTTCTGTAATTTAACAAAGAAATATTTAAGTCACAATCTTTCTTCAGCATATTTTTGGCAATCTTGACACCACTTTCTGCAAAACCATTTCCTTTTGAATAGTATGGACTACTTGTCGTTAATTTAAAACCATAGTTTTTTGCAAATTGTTTAAATTTTATTGAATTGTATGGCATGTTGTCAGCAATAAAACAATCTGGAATACCAAATGTAGCAAAACAGATTTTCAATTTTTCAATCACTTCATGACTTGTTTTATCTCTGATTTTTATTATTTCTAACCATTTCGTGAAATAATCAAAAATGATTAAATAATTTTTTCCACCATACTCTCCAATATCTGATGCAACTTTTGCAAATGGTCTGTTAACTATTGACTGTTTAATCATGGGTTCTTTTGGATTTGCTGGTCTATATCTTTCACAAATTTGACATTTCTTAATATGATTCTCTATGTCATTATTTAACTGAGGCCAATAAAAACTATTTTTTGTCATTAATTTTGTTTTTATGATACCAAAATGATTTTTATCATGCACCAATTTCAGCATATAACTTTTCAACTTTTCTGGTACCACCACTCTGTTTTTATAAAATACTAAATCTTCCGCAATGTATAGATCATCTTTAATTCGCCAGAATTCTCGTAGATCTTTATTGAGATTGATTTTTTCTTTACACCAACCATTTATTATATTTTCTTTAACTTTCTGTAAAATTTCGTCTTCTTTTGTTTCCTTTTGAAATTCTTTCTTTCTTTCTTCGGTAATATTAATTATACTTCTCACACAATGTACAACTTCTAACATACTTGGATCTTCTTCTGTCTTAACAATAATTGGATCTCTAGAAAGGGCATCAGCCACAAGTAATTCCTTTCCTGGTACATATACCAATTTTAAATTGTATTTCAACAATTTGAGCTTGATTCTTTGTAACCTTGGTGAACTGATATCAGCTAATTCTTTTTTCATAATAGCTAACAATGGTTTATGGTCAGTTTGTACGGTGACTTCTCTGCCATAAATAAATAAATGAAACTTAGTTACAGCAAAAACTATAGCCAGGAATTCTTTTTCAATCTGTGCATAATTTTTTTCACATTGTGTCATGGAACGAGAAGCAAAAAATACTGGTCTCTCTTCTTGTAGAAGACAACAACCAATACCATCTTTAGATGCATCCGTTTGAATTGTAATCTTCTTCTTTTCATCAAAATTTTTTAATACTGGGGAATTTGTTAAAGATAATTTGATTTTATTAAGAGCTTGTTCTGTATAGTTTGACCATACAAATTTTATTTCTTTTTTCAACAATTCTCGTAGTGGGCTAGTAATTTCTGATAAATTTGGAATAAAAGATCTGAAATAATTTACCAACCCAAGTAATCTTTGTAGTTCCTTTTTATCCTTTGGACTCTTTAATTCTTTAATTGCTTTTAATCTGTCTTCATCAACTTGAATACCTTCTTCTGAAAACATATGTCCTAAATATTTTACTTTTTTCACTTTGAACTGTATCTTGTTCTTGTTAAATTTTATATTTAAATTTCTTGCTCTATCCAAAATTTTTCTTAATATTTCGTCATGTTCTTTTTCATTTTCTCCAGCAACAAGGATATCATCAAAATATATAATTACACCATCTATATCTCCGAAACTTTCTAACAAATATTTTTGAAAATATTCAGGTGCAATACTCAATCCAAATGGAAGTCGTCTAAATTTGTAATATCCGACTGGCGTTGAAAATGTGCATAGTTTGGAAGACTCTTGATCCAATTCAATGTGGTAATATCCATCTTTCAGGTCTAACACAGTAAAATATTTTTTACCTGACAATCTTGCGCAGATTTCTTCAATTTTGGGAATTAAACAATACTGTCTTTTGACCACTTTATTCAATTCACTGGGATCAAGGCACACTCTAAGACTTCCATCTGGTTTTTCAACTATAACTAGATTACTTGACCATTCAACAATTCCATTTACCTTGTCTATTATTCTTTTCTTTTCTAAATCATCCAATTTATCTTTCAGTCTGCTTTTAAGGGCTAACGGTATTCTTCTTGGCGGTTTAACAATTGGTGTTGCACCTTCTTTTACATCAATTTTCATTTTCTTTTTAAATCTTCCTATTCCTTTAAATAACTCTTCATTTTTCTCTACTAACTCAGCTTTGTTCTGAAAACTTTGAACTTCAGACACTTTTTTAATTAATCCAAGTTCCACACATGTTTTCAGTCCAAGCAAAGGCGTTGTATTATGCTTCACAATAACAAATTTTTGTACCTTTTGTATAAAATTAAAATTACAATTAATATTTGCTACTCCTAATGGTGTTAATTGACTACCACCAAAAGCTTCAAGTCTTATATTTGTTTCTTCCAGTTTTGAGTTTAATTTATCAAAAATTAACTTTGGCAATATATTAACTTCAGCTCCTGAATCTAATTTAAATTTTATTTTGATGCCATTCAATTTTATGGTTTCATACCAACTTATGGTTAAAACATTTCTGTTAACAACATTTATTGAATCAATTTCATTATCAGTATTTTCAGAATTATTATTTTCAACTTCATTTAACAATTTAACTCTGCAACTCTTCTTAAAATGATTTAATTTTCCACACCTTAAACATTTTTTTCCAAACGCTGGACATTCATTTATTCCATGGCGTCTTTTACATCTTGTACAATCAAATATTTTCATATTCTTATCATAATTCTTTTTCGCTTCAAATGACTTATCTTTTTTAATAAAATTTTTAGTAAATTTGTTTCTTTTTTCTATAATATTTATTTTTTCCTTTTCCTGTAGATCTTTTAACTGTCCTTTTGTAACTTCATTTGCTCTACAAATTTCAATACATTTATCTTAATTTAGTGCATCACTACATAAAAGTTTCTTTTGCAACTTCTTATCAAAAATTCCTATTACAATCCTGTCTTTCAAAATGTCCTTCTCGAGTTGGCCATATTCACATGTCTTAATTAAATTTTTTATTTCTTGAAAAAATAAGTCAAACGACTCACCTTCTTGTTGAAATCTTGAATTGAAAACATACCTTTCATAAGAAACATTCTTCTTCGGGGTTACATATTTCTCAAAAGTTTTCATTACAATATTAAAATTGTTTCTTTCTTCATTGGTGAGGTCAAAATTATCAAAAATTTCTATAGCTTCTTTACCCATAATATTTAACAAAATTGCTACTTTCACATTTTCTTCTTTTGACCCATTTCCTGAAGCTAACATATATACTTCGAATTGTCTTCTAAATTTTTTGAAATTTTCTGCTATATTTCCTTCAAAAATTAATGGTGAAGGCATTCTCGCATTATGGTTCTCCATTTCAAAATTTATAAAAATATGTTCTTTTACCAAAAATTCTGTATCCTCTACGACTGCGCCATGTTATATTTTATGTTTGATATATATTTAAAACACTATACAGTTAAGTATAACTATTATGTTATTTAAAGATTCATACAATTATATCTTTATGTTATTTCTAATTAACTGTCATAAAATCAATATTGGTTGTCCTGACTACCAGTCAGCCTACTTATATAACAAAAATGACAGTTTAAATACTTGAAAACAACATTTTGTATGTTTTTGCAAGGTTAACACAGCTATTTTATCTTGATTTTGCAAACATAAGCAATTACACACGACATATACATGAATATGACAGTTTAAATACTTGAAAACGGTATTTTGTATGCTTTTTTATGCTTAAAACAGCAATGTTATCTTGATTTCACCAACACTTGCCATTAAACACGACAGAAACATTAATATGACAGTCCAAATACTTGAATACAGTATTTTGTATGTTTTTGGAAGTTGAAATCAGCTATTTTATCTTGATTTTGCAAACATAAGCCATTACACACGACATATACATGAAAATTACAGTTTAAATACTTGAAAACGGCGTTTTGTATGCTTTTGCATGCTTATAACAGCAATTTTATCATGATTTCACCAACATTAGCCATTATACATGACAAAAACATGAATATGACAGTTTAAATACTTTAAAAAACAGCATTTTGTATGATTTTGCAGGCTGAAAACAGCTATGTTATCTTGATTTTGCAAACATAAGCCATTATACCCAACATATACATGAATATGACAGTTTAAATTCTTGAAAACGGTGTTTTGTATGCTTTTGCATGCTAAAAACAGCAATTTTATCTTGATTTCACCAACATTTGCCAATATACACGACAGAAACATGAATATGACAGTTTAAATACTTAAAAACCGTGTTTTGTATGCTTTTGCATGCTTAAAACAGCAATTTTATCTTAATTTCACCAACATTAGCCATTATACACGACAGAAACATGAATATGAAAGTTTAAATCCTTGAAAACAGCATTTTGTATGTTTTTGCAAGCTGAAAACAGCTATTTTATCTTTAGTTTGCAAACATAAGCCATTACACACGACATATACATGAATATGACAGTTTAAATATTTGAAATATGCGTTTTGTATGCTTTTGCATGCTTAAAACAACAATTTTATCTTAATTTCACCAACATTAGCCATTATACACGACAGAAACATGAATATGAAAGTTTAAATCCTTGAAAACAGCATTTTGTATGTTTTTGCAAGCTGAAAACAGCTATTTTATCTTTAGTTTGCAAACATAAGCCTTTACACACGACATATACATGAAAATGACAGTTTAAATACTTGAAAACAGCATTTTGTATGTTTTTGCAAGCTGAAAACAGCTATTTTATCTTGATTTTGCAAACATAAGCCATTACACACGACATATACATGAATATGACAGTTTAAATACTTGAAAACAGCGTTTTGTATGTTTTTGCAAACTGAAAACAGCTATTTTATCTTGATTTTGCAAACATAAACCATTACACACGACATATACATGAATATGACAGTTTAAATACTTGAAAACGGTGTTTTGTATGCTTTTGCATGCTTAAAACAGCAATTTTATCTTGAATTCACCAACATTAGCCATTATACACGACAAAAACATGAATTTGACAGTTTAAATACTTGAAAACAGCATTTTGTATGTTTTTGCAGGCTGAAAAAAGGTATTTTTCTTGATTTTGCAAACATAAGCCATTACACACGACATATACATGAATATGACAGTTTAAATACTTGAAAACGGTGTTTTGTATGCTTTTGCATGCTTAAAACAGCAATTTTATCTTGATTTCACAAACATTAACCATTATACACGACAGAAACATAAATATGACAGTTTAAATAGTTTAAAATAGCGTTTTGTATGTTTTTGCAAGCTGAAAACAGCTATTTTATCTTGATTTTGCAAACATACGCCATTACACACGACATATACATGAATATGACAGTTTAAATACTTGAAAACAGTATTTTGTATGTTTTTGCAAGCTGAAAACAGCTATTTTATCTTGATTTTGCAAACATAAGCCATTACATACGACATATACATGAATATGACAGTTTAAATACTTGAAAACGGTGTTTTGTATGCTTTTGCATGCTTAAAACAGCAATTTTATCTTGATTTTACCAATATTTGCCAATATTTACGACAGAAACATGAATATGACAGTTTAAATACTTGAAAAAAACATTTTGTATGCTTTTGCAAGCTGAAAACAGCTATTTTATCTTGATTTCAAAAACATTAGTCATTGTACACGACATATACATGAATATGACAGTTTAAATACTTGAAAACCGTGTTTTGTATGCTTTTGCATGCTTTAAACAGCAATTTTATCTTAATTTCAAAAACATTAGTCATTGTACACGACATATACATGAATATGACAGTTTAAATACTTGAAAACCGTGTTTTGTATGCTTTTGCATGCTTTAAACAGCAATTTTATCTTAATTTCACCAACATTAGCCATTATACACGACAGAAACATGAATATGAAAGTTTAAATCCTTGAAAACAGCATTTTGTAAGTTTTTGCAACCTGAAAACAGCTATTTTATCTTGATTTTGCAAACATAAGCCATTACACACGACATATACATGAATATGACAGTTTAAATACTGGAAAACAGCGTTTTGTATGTTTTTGCAAACTGAAAACAGCTATTTTATCTTGATTTTGCAAACATAAACCATTACATACGACAAATACATGAATATGACAGTTTAAATACTTGAAAACGGTGTTTTGTATGCTTTTGCATGCTTAAAACAGCAATTTTATCTTGAATTCACCAACATTAGCCATTATACACGACAAAAACATGAATATGACAGTTTAAATACTTGAAAACAGCATTTTGTATGTTTTTGCAAGCTGAAAAAAGGTATTTTTCTTGATTTTGCAAACATAAGCAATTACCCACGACATATACATGAATATGACAGTTTAAATACTTGAAAACGGCGTTTTGTATGCTTCTGCATGCTTATAACAGCAATTTTATCATGATTTTACTAACATTAGCCATTATACACGACAAAAACATGAATATGACAGTTTAAATACTTTAAAAAACAGCATTTTGTATGATTTTGCAGGCTGAAAACAGCTATTTTATCTTGATTTTGCAAACATAAGCCATTATACCCAACATATACATGAATATGACAGTTTAAATTCTTGAAAACGGTGTTTCGTATGCTTTTGCATGCTAAAAACAGCAATTTTATCTTGATTTCACCAACATTTGCCAATATACACGACAGAAACATGAATATGACAGTTTAAATACTTGAAAACAGCGTTTTGTATGTTTTTGCAAACTGAAAACAGCTATTTTATCTTGATTTTGCAAACATACGCCTTTACACACGACATATACATGAAAATGACAGTTTAAATACTTGAAAACAGCATTTTGTATGTTTTTGCAAGCTGAAAACAGCTATTTTATCTTGATTTTGCAAACATAAGCCATTACACACGACAAATACTTGAAAACAGCATTTTGTATGTTTTTGCAAGCTGAAAAAAGGTATTTTTCTTGATTTTGCAAACATAAGCATTTACACACGACATATACATGAATATGACAGTTTAAATACTTGAAAACGGCGTTTTGTATGATTCTGCATGCTTAAAACAGCAATTTTATCTTGATTTCACCAACATTAACCATTATACACGACAAAAACATGAATATGACAGTTTAAGTACTTGAATACGTCATTTTGTATGTTTTTGCAAGCTGAAAACAGCTATTTTATCTTGATTTTGCAAACATAAGCCATTACACACGACATATACATGAATATGACAGTTTAAATACTTGAAAACGGTGTTTTGTATGCTTTTGCATGCTTAAAACAGCAATTTAATCTTGATTTTACCAATATTTGCCAATATCTACGACAGAAACATGAATATGACAGTTTAAATACTTCAAAAAAACATTTTGTATGCTTTTGCAATCTGAAAACAGCAATTTTATCTTGATTTCACCATCATTTTCCATTATACACGACAAAAATATGAATATGACAGTTTAAATACTTAAAAACAGCATTTTGTATGTTTTTTTAAGCTGAATACAGCTATTTTCGCTTGATTTTACAAACATAAGCCATTACATACGACATATACATGAATATGACAGTTTAAATACTTGAAAACGGAGTTTTGTATACTTTTGCATGCTTAAATTAGCAATTCTATCTTGAGTTTACCAACATTTGGCATTATACAGAAACATGAATATGACAGTTTAAATACTTGAAAACAGCATTTTTTTATGTTTTTGCAAACTAAAAAAAGCTACTTTACTTGATTTTGCAAACATCAGTTATTACACACGACATATACATGAATATGACAGTTTAAATACATGAAAACAGTGTTTTGTATGCTTTTGCATGCTTAAAACAGCAATATTATCTTGATTTTACCAACATTAGCCATTATAACACGAAAGAAACATGAATATGACAGTTTAAGTACTTGAATACGTCATTTTGTATGTTTTTGAAAGTTGAAAACAGCTATTTTATCTTGATTTTGCAAACATAAGCCATTACATACGACATATACATGAAAATGACAGTTTAAATACTTGAAAACGGTGTTTTGTTTGCTTTTGCATGCCTAATACAGCAATTTTATCTTGATTTCACCAACATTAGCCATTACACACGACAGAAACATGAATATGACAGTTAAAATACTTGAAAACAGCATTTTGTATGTTTTTGCAAGCTGAAAAAAGCAATTTTTCTTGATTTTGCAAACATAAGCCATTACACACGACATATAGATGAATATTACTGTTTAAATACTTGATAACGGCGTTTTGTATGCTTTTGCATGCTTAAAACAGCAATTTTATCTTGATTTCACTAACATTAGCCATTATACACGACAGAAACATAAATATGCAGTTTAAATACTTGAAAACATTGTTTTGTAGGTTTTTGCATGCTGAAAAACAGCTATTTTATCTTGATTTAGCAAACATATGCCAACACACGACATATACATGAATATGACAGTTTAAATATTTGAAAACGGCGTTTTGTATGCTTTTTCAAGCTTAAAACAGCAATTTTATTTTGATTTCATCAACATTTGCCATTATAGACGACAGAAACATGAATATGACAGTTTAAATACTTGAAAACGGCGTTTTGTATGATTTTGCATGCTTAAAACAGCATATTTATCTTGATTGCACCAACACTTGCCATTATACACGACAGAAACATGAATATGACTGTTAAAATACTTGAAAACAGCATTTTGTATGTTTTTGCAAGATG
>CAWWDY010000544.1:0-38536 GCA_963942605.1 Poecilus cupreus
ATAAATATGACAGTTTGTATACTTAAAAACGGTGTTTTGTATGCTTTTGCATGCTTAAAACAGCAATTTTATCTTGATTTCACCAACATTAGCCATTATACACGACAGAAACATGAATATGACAGTTTACATACTTGAAAATAGCATTTTGTATGTTTTTGCAAGCTGAAAACAGCTATTTTATCTTGATTTTGCAAACATAAGCCATTACACACGACATATACATGAATATGTCAGTTTGTATACTTAAAACGGTGTTTCGTATGCTTTTGCATGCTTAAAACAGCAATTTTATCTTGATTTTACCAACATTAGCCATTACACACGACATATACATGAATATGACAGTTTGTATACTTAAAAACGGTGTTTTGTATGCTCTTGCATGCTTAAAACAGCAATTTTATCTTGATTTCACCAACATTAGCCATTATACACGACAGAAACATGAATATGACAGTTCAAATACTTGAAAACAGCATTTTGTATGTTTTTGCAAGCTGAAAACAGCTATTTTATATTGATTTTGCAAACATAAGCCATTACACACGACATATACATGAATATGATAGTTTGTATACTTAAAAACGGTGTTTTGTATGCTTTTGCATGCTTAAAACAGCAATTTTATCTTGATTTCACCAACATTAGCCATTATACACGACAGAAACATGAATATGACAGTTTATATACTTGAAAACAGCATTTTGTATGTTTTTGCAAGCTGAAAACAGCTATTTTATCTTGATTTTGCAAACATAAGCCATTACACACGACATATACATGAATATGACAGTTTATATACTTAAAAACGGTGTTTTGTATGCTTTTGCATGCTTAAAACAGTAATTTTATCTTGATTTCACCAACATTAGCTATTATACACGACAGAAACATGAATATGACAGTTTAAATACTTGAAAACAGCATTTTGTATGTTTTTGATTTTGCAAACATAAGCCATTACACACCACATATACATGAATATGACAGTTTGTACATTAAAAACGGTGTTTTGTATGCTTTTGCATGCTTAAAACAGCAATTTTATCTTGATTTCACCAACATTAGCCATTATACACGGCAGAAACATGAATATGACAGTTTAAATACTTGAAAACAGCATTTTGTTTGTTTTTGCAAGCTGAAAACAGCTATTTTATCTTGATTTTGCAAACATAAGCCATTACACACGACATATACATTAATATGACAGTTTGTATACTTAAAAACGGTGTTTTGTAAGCTTTTGCATGCTTAAAACAGCAATTTTATCTTGATTTCACTAACATTAGCCATTATACACGACAAAAACATGAATATGACAGTTTGTATACTTAAAAACGGTGTTTTGTATGCTTTTGCATGTTTAAAACAGCAATTTTATCTTGATTTCACCAATATTAGCCATTATACACGACAGAAACATGAATATGACGGTTTGTATACTTAAAAACGGTGTTTTGTATGCTTTTGCATTCTTAAAACAGCAATTTTATCTTGATTTCACCAACATTAGCCTTTATACATGACAGAAACATGAATATGACAGTTTACATACTTGAAAATAGCATTTTGTATGTTTTTGCAAGCTGAAAACAGCTATTTTATCTTGATTTTGCAAACATAAGCCATTACACACGACATATCCATGAATATGACAGTTTGTATACTTAAAAACGGTGTTTCGTATGCTTTTGCATGCTTAAAACAGCAATTTTATCTTGATTTTACCAACATTAGCCATTATACACGACAAAAACATGAATATGACAGTTTGTAAACTTAAAAACGGTGTTTTGTATGCTTTTGCAAGTTTAAAACAGCAATTTTATCTTGACTTCACCAATATTAGCCACTATACATGACAGAAACATGAATATGACAGTTTAAATACTTGAAAACAGCATTTTGTATGTTTTTGATTTTGCAAACATAAGCCATTACACACGACATATATATGAATATGACAGTTTGTATACTTAAAAACGGTGTTTTGTATGCTTTTGCCTGCTTAAAACAGCAATTTTATCTTGATTTCACCAACATTAGCCATTATACACGACAGAAACATGAATATGACAGTTTAAATACTTGAAAACAGCATTTTGTAAGTTTTTGCAAGCTGAAAACAGCTATTTTATCTTGATTTTGCAAACATAAGCCATTACACACGACATATACATGAATATGACTGTTTGTATACATAAAAACGGTGTTTTATATGCTTTTTCATGCTTAAAACAGCAATTTTATATTGATTTCACCAACATTAGCCATTATACACGACAGAAACATGAATATGACAGTTTAAATACTTGAAACCAGCATTTTGTATGTTTTTGCAAGCTGAAAACAGCTATTTTATCTTGAATTTGGAAACATAAGCCATTACACACGACATATACATGAATATGACAGTTTGTATACTTAAAAACGGTGTTTTGTATGCTTTTGCATGCTTAAAACAGCAATTTTATCTTGATTGCACCAACATTAGCCATTATACACGACAAAAACATGAATATGTCAGTTTGTATACTTAAAAACGGTGTTTTGTATGCTTTTGCATGCTTAAAACAGCAAATTTATATTAATTTCTCCAACATTAGCCATTATACACGACAGAAACATGAATATGACAGTTCAAATACTTGAAAACAGTATTTTGTATGTTTTTGCAAGCTGAAAACAGCTATTTTATCTTGATTTTGCAAACATAAGCCATTACACACGACATATACATGAATATGACAGTTTGTATACTTAAAAACGGTGTTTTGTATGCTTTTGCATGCTTAAAACAGTAATTTTATCTTGATTTCACCAACATTAGCCATTATACACGACAGAAACATGAATATGACAGTTTAAATACTTGAAAACAGCATTTTGTATGTTTTTGATTTTGCAAACATAAGCCATTACACACGACATATACATGAATATGACAGTTTGTATATTTAAAAACGGTGTTTTGTATGCTTTTGCATGCTTAAAACAGCAATTTTATCTTGATTTCACCAACATTAGCCATTATACACGACAGAAACATGAATATGACAGTTTAAATACTTGAAAACAGCATTTTTTATGTTTTTGCAAGCTGAAAACAGCTATTTTATCTTGATTTTGCAAACATAAGCCATTACACACGACATATACATGAATATGACAGTTTGTATACTTAAAAACGGTGTTTTGTATGCTTTTGCATGCTTAAAACAGCAATTTTATCATGATTTCACCAACATTAGCCAATATACACGACAGAAACATGAATATGACAGTTTAAATACATGAAACCAGCATTTTGTATGTTTTTGCAAGCTGAAAACAGCTATTTTATCTTGATTTTGGAAACATAAGCCTTTACACGACATATACATGAATATGACAGTTTGTATACTTAAAAACGGTGTTTTGTATGCTTTTGCATGTTTAAAACAGCAATTTTATCTTGATTTCACCAACATTAGCCATTATACACGACAGAAACATGAATATGACAGTTTAAATACATGAAACCAGCATTTTGTATGTTTTTGCAAGCTGAAAACAGCTATTTTATCTTGATTTTGGAAACATAAGCCATTACACGACATATACATGAATATGACAGTTTGTATACTTAAAAACGGTGTTTTGTATGCTTTTGCATGCTTAAAACAGCAATTTTTTCTTGATTTCACCAACATTAGCCATTATACACAACAGAAACATGAATATGACAGTTTGTATACTTAAAAACGGTGTTTTGTATGCTTTTGCATGTTTAAAACAGCAATTTTATCTTGATTTCACCAATATTAGCCATTATACACGACAGAAACATGAATATGACGGATTGTATACTTAAAAACGGTGTTTTGTATGCTTTTGCATGCTTAAAACAGCAATTTTATCTTGATTTCACCAACATTAGCCATTATACACGACAGAAACATGAATATGACAGTTTAAATACTTGAAAACAGCATTTTGTATGTTTTTGATTTTGCAAACATAAGCCATTACACACGACATATACATGAATATGACAGTTTGTATACTTAAAAACGGTGTTTTGTATGCTTTTGCCTGCTTAAAACAGCAATTTTATCTTGATTTCACCAACATTAGCCATTATACACGACAGAAACATGAATATGACAGTTTAAATACTTGAAAACAGCATTTTGTATGTTTTTGCAAGCTGAAAACAGCTATTTTATCTTGATTTTGCAAACATAAGCCATTACACACGACATATACATGAATATGACAGTTTGTATACTTAAAAACGGTGTTTTGTATGCTTTTGCATGCTTAAAACAGCAATTTTATCTTAATTTCACTAATATTAGCCATTATACATGACAGAAACATGAATATGACAGTTTAAATACTTGAAAACAGCATTTTGTATGTTTTTGCAAGCTGGAAACAGCAATTTTATCTTGATTTTGCAAACATAAGCCATTACACACGACATATACATGAATATGACAGTTTGTTTACTTAAAAACGGTGTTTTGTATGCTTTTGCATGCTTAAAACAGCAATTTTATCTTGATTTCACCAACATTAGCCATTATAAACGACAGAAACATGAATATGACAGTTTAAATACTTGAAAACAGCATTTGTATGTTTTTGCAAGCTGAAAACAGCTATTTTAACTTGATTTTGCAAACATAAGCCATTACACACGACATATACATGAATATGTGTTTTGTATGCTTTTGCATGCTTAAAACAGCAATTTTATCTTGATTTCACCAACATTAGCCGATATACACGACAGAAACATGAATATGACATTTTAAATACTTGAAAACAGCATTTTGTATGTTTTTGCAAGCTGAAAACAGCTATTTTATCTTGATTATGCAAACATAAACCATTACACATGACATATACATAAATAAGACAGTTTGTATACTTAAAAACGGTGTTTTGTATGCTTTTGCATGTTTAAAACAGCAATTTTATCTTGATTTCACCAATATTAGCCATTATACACGACAGAAAAATGAATATGACGGTTTGTATACTTAAAAACGGTGTTTTGTATGCTTTTGCATGCTTAAAACAGCAATTTTATCTTGATTTCACCAACATTAGCCATTATACACGACAGAAACATGAATATGACAGTTTACATACTTGAAAATAGCATTTTGTATGTTTTTGCAAGCTGAAAACAGCTATTTTATCTTGATTTTGCAAACATAAGCCATTACACACGACATATACATAAATATGACAGTTTGTATACTTAAAAACGGTGTTTTGTATGCTTTTGCATGCTTAAAACAGCAATTTTATCTTGATTTCACCAACATTAGCCATTATACACGTCAGAAACATGAATATGACAGTTTACATACTTGAAAATAGCATTTTGTATGTTTTTGCAAGCTGAAAACAGCTATTTTATCTTGATTTTGCAAACATAAGCCATTACACACGACATATACATGAATATGTCAGTTTGTATACTTAAAACGGTGTTTCGTATGCTTTTGCATGCTTAAAACAGCAATTTTATCTTGATTTTACCAACATTAGCCATTACACACGACATATACATGAATATGACAGTTTGTATACTTAAAAACGGTGTTTTGTATGCTCTTGCATGCTTAAAACAGCAATTTTATCTTGATTTCACCAACATTAGCCATTATACACGACAGAAACATGAATATGTCAGTTCAAATACTTGAAAACAGCATTTTGTATGTTTTTGCAAGCTGAAAACAGGTATTTTATCTTGATTTTGCAAACATAAGCCATTGCACACGACATATACATGAATATGACAGTTTGTATACTTAAAAACGGTGTTTTGTATGCTTTTGCATGCTTAAAACAGCAATTTTATCTTGATTGCACCAACATTAGCCATTATACACGACAAAAACATGAATATGACAGTTTGTATACTTAAAAACGGTGTTTTTTATGCTTTTGCATGTTTAAAACAGCAATTTTATCTTGATTTCACCAATATTAGCCATTATACACGACAGAAACATGAATATGACGGTTTGTATACTTAAAAACGGTGTTTTGTATGCTTTTGCATTCTTAAAACAGCAATTTTATCTTGATTTCACCAACATTAGCCATTATACATGACAGAAACATGAATATGACAGTTTACATACTTGAAAATAGCATTTTGTATGTTTTTGCAAGCTGAAAACAGCTATTTTATCTTGATTTTGCAAACATAAGCCATTACACACGACATATACATGAATATGACAGTTTGTATACTTAAAAACGGTGTTTCGTATGCTTTTGCATGCTTAAAACAGCAATTTTATCTTGATTTTACAAACATTAGCCATTATACACGACAAAAACATGAATATGACAGTTTGTAAACTTAAAAACGGTGTTTTGTATGCTTTTGCAAGTTTAAAACAGCAATTTTATCTTGACTTCACCAATATTAGCCATTATACATGACAGAAACATGAATATGACAGTTTAAATACTTGAAAACAGCATTTTGTATGTTTTTGATTTTGCAAACATAAGCCATTACACACGACATATATATGAATATGACAGTTTGTATACTTAAAAACGGTGTTTTGTATGCTTTTGCCTGCTTAAAACAGCAATTTTATCTTGATTTCACCAACATTAGCCATTATACACGACAGAAACATGAATATGACAGTTTAAATACTTGAAAACAGCATTTTGTAAGTTTTTGCAAGCTGAAAACAGCTATTTTATCTTGATTTTGCAAACATAAGCCATTACACACGACATATACATGAATATGACTGTTTGTATACATAAAAACGGTGTTTTATATGCTTTTGCATGCTTAAAACAGCAATTTTATATTGATTTCACCAACATTAGCCATTATACACGATAGAAACATGAATATGACAGTTTAAATACTTGAAACCAGCATTTTGTAAGTTTTTGCAAGCTGAAAACAGCTATTTTATCTTGAATTTGGAAACATAAGCCATTACACACGACATATACATGAATATGACAGTTTGTATACTTAAAAACGGTGTTTTGTATGCTTTTGCATGCTTAAAACAGCAATTTTATCTTGATTTCACCAACATTAGCCATTATACACGACAGAAACATGAATATGACAGTTTAAATACTTGAAAACAGCATTTTGTATGTTTTTGCAAGCTGAAAACAGCTATTTTATCTTGATTTTGCAAACATAAGCCATTGCACACGACATATACATGGATATGACAGTTTGTATACTTAAAAACGGTGTTTTGTATGCTTAAAACAGCAATTTTATCATGATTTTACCAACATTAGCCATTATACACGACAGAAACATGAATATGACAGTTTACATACTTGAAAATAGCATTTTGTATGTTTTTGCAAGCTGAAAACAGCTATTTTATCTTGATTTTGCAAACATAAGCCATTACACACGACATATACATGAATATGTCAGTTTGTATACTTAAAACGGTGTTTCGTATGCTTTTGCATGCTTAAAACAGCAATTTTATCTTGATTTTACCAACATTAGCCATTACACACGACATATACATGAATATGACAGTTTGTATACTTAAAAACGGTGTTTTGTATGCTCTTGCATGCTTAAAACAGCAATTTTATCTTGATTTCACCAACATTAGCCATTATACACGACAGAAACATGAATATGACAGTTCAAATACTTGAAAACAGCATTTTGTATGTTTTTGCAAGCTGAAAACAGTTATTTTATCTTGATTTTGCAAACATAAGCCATTACACACGACATATACATGAATATGACAGTTTGTATACTTAAAAACGGTGTTTTGTATGCTTTTGCATGCTTAAAACAGCAATTTTATCTTGATTGCACCAACATTAGCCATTATACACGACAAAAACATGAATATGTCAGTTTTTATACTTAAAAACGGTGTTTTGTATGCTTTTGCATGCTTAAAACAGCAAATTTATATTGATTTCTCCAACATTAGCCATTATACACGACAGAAACATGAATATGACAGTTCAAATACTTGAAAACAGTATTTTGTATGTTTTTGCAAGCTGAAAACAGCTATTTTATCTTGATTTTGCAAACATAAGCCATTACACACGACATATACATGAATATGACAGTTTGTATACTTAAAAACGGTGTTTTGTATGCTTTTGCATGCTAAAAACAGTAATTTTATCTTGATTTCACCAACATTAGCCATTATACACGACAGAAACATGAATATGACAGTTTAAATACTTGAAAACAGCATTTTGTATGTTTTTGATTTTGCAAACATAAGCCATTACACACGACATATACATGAATATGACAGTTTGTATATTTAAAAACGGTGTTTTGTATGCTTTTGCATGCTTAAAACAGCAATTTTATCTTGATTTCACCAACATTAGCCATTATACACGACAGAAACATGAATATGACAGTTTAAATACTTGAAAACAGCATTTTTTATGTTTTTGCAAGCTGAAAACAGCTATTTTATCTTGATTTTGCAAACATAAGCCATTACACACGACATATACATGAATATGACAGTTTGTATACTTAAAAACGGTGTTTTGTATGCTTTTGCATGCTTAAAACAGCAATTTTATCATGATTTCACCAACATTAGCCAATATACACGACAGAAACATGAATATGACAGTTTAAATACATAAAACCAGCATTTTGTATGTTTTTGCAAGCTGAAAACAGCTATTTTATCTTGATTTTGGAAACATAAGCCATTACACGACATATACATGAATATGACAGTTTGTATACTTAAAAACGGTGTTTTGTATGCTTTTGCATGTTTAAAACAGCAATTTTATCTTGATTTCACCAACATTAGCCATTATACACGACAGAAACATGAATATGACAGTTTAAATACATGAAACCAGCATTTTGTATGTTTTTGCAAGCTGAAAACAGCTATTTTATCTTGATTTTGGAAACATAAGCCATTACACGACATATACATGAATATGACAGTTTGTATACTTAAAAACGGTGTTTTGTATGCTTTTGCATGCTTAAAACAGCAATTTTTTCTTGATTTCACCAACATTAGCCATTATACACAACAGAAACATGAATATGACAGTTTGTATACTTAAAAACGGTGTTTTGTATGCTTTTGCATGTTTAAAACAGCAATTTTATCTTGATTTCACCAATATTAGCCATTATACACGACAGAAACATGAATATGACGGATTGTATACTTAAAAACGGTGTTTTGTATGCTTTTGCATGCTTAAAACAGCAATTTTATCTTGATTTCACCAACATTAGCCATTATACACGACAGAAACATGAATATGACAGTTTAAATACTTGAAAACAGCATTTTGTATGTTTTTGATTTTGCAAACATAAGCCATTACACACGACATATACATGAATATGACAGTTTGTATACTTAAAAACGGTGTTTTGTATGCTTTTGCCTGCTTAAAACAGCAATTTTATCTTGATTTCACCAACATTAGCCATTATACACGACAGAAACATGAATATGACAGTTTAAATACTTGAAAACAGCATTTTGTATGTTTTTGCAAGCTGAAAACAGCTATTTTATCTTGATTTTGCAAACATAAGCCATTACACACGACATATACATGAATATGACAGTTTGTATACTTAAAAACGGTGTTTTGTATGCTTTTGCATGCTTAAAACAGCAATTTTATCTTAATTTCACTAATATTAGCCATTATACATGACAGAAACATGAATATGACAGTTTAAATACTTGAAAACAGCATTTTGTATGTTTTTGCAAGCTGGAAACAGCAATTTTATCTTGATTTTGCAAACATAAGCCATTACACACGACATATACATGAATATGACAGTTTGTTTACTTAAAAACGGTGTTTTGTATGCTTTTGCATGCTTAAAACAGCAATTTTATCTTGATTTCACCAACATTAGCCATTATAAACGACAGAAACATGAATATGACAGTTTAAATACTTGAAAACAGCATTTGTATGTTTTTGCAAGCTGAAAACAGCTATTTTAACTTGATTTTGCAAACATAAGCCATTACACACGACATATACATGAATATGTGTTTTGTATGCTTTTGCATGCTTAAAACAGCAATTTTATCTTGATTTCACCAACATTAGCCGATATACACGACAGAAACATGAATATGACATTTTAAATACTTGAAAACAGCATTTTGTATGTTTTTGCAAGCTGAAAACAGCTATTTTATCTTGATTATGCAAACATAAACCATTACACATGACATATACATAAAAAAGACAGTTTGTATACTTAAAAACGGTGCTTTGTATGCTTTTGCATGCTTAAAACAGCAATTTTATCTTGATTTCACCAACATTAGCCATTATACACGACAGAAACATAAATATGACAGTTTAAATACTTGAAAACAGCATTTTGTAAGTTTTTGCAAGCTGAAAACAGCTATTTTATCTTGATTTTGCAAACATAAGCCATTACACACGACATATACATGAATATGTGTTTTGTATGCTTTTGCATGCTTAAAACAGCAATTTTATCTTGATTTCACCAACATTAGCCATTATACACGACAAAAACATGAATATCACGGTTTAAATACTTGAAAACAGTATTTTGTATGTTTTTGCAAGCTGAAAACAGCTATTTTATCTTGATTTTGCAAACATAAGCCATTACACACGACATATACATGGATATGACAGTTTGTATACTTAAAAACGGTGTTTTGTATGCTTAAAACAGCAATTTTATCTTGATTTTACCAACATTAGCCATTATACACGAAAAAAACATGAATATGACAGTTTAAATACTTGAAAACAGCATTTTGTATGTTTTTGCAAGCTGAAAACAGCTATTTTATCTTGATTTTGCAAACATAAGCCATTACACACGACATATACATGAATATGACAGTTTGTATACTTAAAAACGGTGTTTTGTATGCTTTTGCATGCTTAAAACAGCAATTTTATCTTGATTTCACCAACATTGGCCATTATACACGACAGAAACATGAATATGACAGTTTAAATATTTGAAAACAGCATTTTGTAAGTTTTTGCAAGCTGAAAACAGCTATTTTATCTTGATTTTGCAAACATGAGCCACTACACACGACATATACATGAATATGTCAGTTTGTATACTTAAAAACGGTGTTTTGTATGCTTTTGCATGCTTAAAACAGCAATTTTATCTTGATTTCTCCAACATTAGCCATTATACACGACAGAAACATGAATATGACAGTTCAAATACTTGAAAACAGCATTTTTTATGTTTTTGCAAGCTGAAAACAGCTATTTTATCTTGATTTTGCAAACATAAGTCATTACACACGACATATACATGAATCTGACAGTTTGTATACTTAAAAACCGTGTTTTGTATGCTTTTGCGTGCTTAAAACAGCAATTTTATCTTGATTTCACCAACATTAGCCATTATACACGACAAAAACATGAATATGACGGTTTAAATACTTGAAAACAGTATTTTGTATGTTTTTGCAAGCTGAACACAGCTATTTTATCATGATTTTGCAAACATAAGCCATTACACAAGACATATACATGAATATGACAGTTTGTATACCTAAAAACCGTGCTTTGTATGCTTTTGCATGCTTAAAACAGCAATTTTATCTTGATTTCACCAACATTAGCCATTATACACGACAGAAACATGAATATGACCGTTTAAATACTTGAAAACAGCATTTTGTATGTTTTTGCAAGCTGAAAACAGCTATTTTATCTTGATTTTGCAAACATAAGCCATTACACACGACATATACATGAATATGACAGTTTGTATACTTAAAAACCGTGTTTTGTATGCTTTTGCATGCTTAAAACAGCAATTTTATCTTGATTTTACCAACATTAGCCATTATACACGACAGAAACATGATTATGACAGTTTGTATACTTAAAAACGGTGTTTTGTGTGCTTTTGCATGCTTTAAACAGCAATTTTATCATGAATTCACCAACATTAGCCATTATACACGACAGAAACATGAATATGACAGTTTAAATACTTGAAAACTGCATTTGTATGTTTTTGCAAGCTGAAAACAGCTATTTTAACTTGATTTTGCAAACATAAGCCATTACACACGACATATACATGTATATGACAGTTTGTATACTTAAAAACGGTGTTTTGTATGCTTTTGCATGCTTAAAACAGCAATTTTATCATGATTTCACCAACATTAGCCATTATACACGACAGAAACATGAATATGACAGTTTAAATACTTGAAAACAGCATTTTGTATGTTTTTGATTTTGCAAACATAAGCCATTACACACGACATATACATGAATATGACAGTTTGTATACTTAAAAACGGTGTTTTGTATGTTTTTGCAAGCTGAAAACAGCTATTTTATCTTGATTTTGCAAACATAAGCCATTACACACGACATATACATGAATATGACAGTTTGTATACTTAAAAACGGTGTTTTGTATGCTTTTGCATGCTTAAAACAGCAATTTTATCTTGATTTCACCATCATTAGCCATTATACACGACAGAAACATGAATATGACAGTTTGTATACTTAAAAACGGTGTTTTGTATGCTTTTGCATGTTTAAAACAGCAATTTTATTTTGATTTCACCAATATTAGCCATTATACACGACAGAAACATGAATATGACGGATTGTATACTTAAAAACGGTGTTTTGTATGCTTTTGCATGCTTAAAACAGCAATTTTATCTTGACTTCACCAACATTAGCCATTATACACGACAGAAACATGAATATGACAGTTTAAATACTTGAAAACAGCATTTTGTATGTTTTTGATTTTGCAAACATAAGCCATTACACACGACATATACATGAATATGACAGTTTGTATACTTAAAAACGGTGTTTTGTATGCTTTTGCCTGCTTAAAACAGCAATTTTATCTTGATTTTGCAAACATAAGCCATTACACACGACATATACATGAATATGACAGTTTGTTTACTTAAAAACGGTGTTTTATATGCTTTTGCATGCTTAAAACAGCAATTTTATCTTGATTTCACCAACATTAGCCATTATACACGACAGAAACATGAATATGACAGTTTAAATACTTGAAAACAGCATTTGTATGTTTTTGCAAGTTGAAAACAGCTATTTTAACTTGATTTTGCAAACATAAGCCATTACACACGACATATACATGAATATGTGTTTTGTATGCTTTTGTATGCTTAAAACAGCAATTTTATCTTGTTTTCACCAACATTAGCCGATATACACGACAGAAACATGAATATGACATTTTAAATACTTGAAAACAGCATTTTGAGGTGCGTGAAGTTGGCGAACAGATGTGAAGCACTAACGACGAAATATATGCGAAACGTTAGTGCTTAGTTAGTGCTCTTTAGTGCCTTCAAAAATTTTATAGCAGACATTCATATGACGTCATAATTCACTTTTGATTCTTTTTGTGCCAAGTTCACACTATCCCGGAGTTTGTCAAATAAATTGAAAACAATAACATCGTTGGTTAGTGCTTCGTTAGTGCTTCTTAGTGCCATCATAAATTATTTCAAAATCTCATCCCCCTTTGAGATATATGCGTTCAATTTTATTGGTGACAAGTTCACACTATCCTGGAGTTTACCAAATATATTGAAAATGTCAATGGCGCTGGTTAGTGCTTCGTTAGTGCTTATTAGTGCCTCCATAAATTATTTCGAAATTCTATCCCGCTTTGAGATATATGCGTTCATTTTAATTTTTGCCAAGTTCACACTATCCCGGAGTTTGCCAAATACATTGAAAATGTTAATGGCGCTGGTTAGTGCTTCGTTAGTGCTTCTTAGTGCTATCATAAAATATTTAAAAATCTCATTCCCCTTTGAGATATATGCGTTCAATTTTATTTGTGCCAAGTTCACACTATTCCAGGGTTTGCAAAATAAATTAAAAATATTAATGACGCTGGTTAGTGCTTCGTTAGTGCTTCTTAGTGTTATTATAAATAATTCCAAAATTTTATCCCCCTTAGAGATATATGCGTTCAATTATATTGAGGCCAAGTTCACACTATCCCGGAGTTTCCTAATACATTGAAAACATTAATGGCGCTGGTTAGTGCTTCGTTAGTGCTTCTTAGTGTCATTCTCAATTATTTAAAATTCTCACCCCCCTTTGAGATATATGCGTTTAATTTTTTTGGTGTCAAGTTCACACTATCCCGGACTATCCAATCAATTGAAAATATTTATGGCGCTGGTTAGTGCTATATTGGTGCTTTTTAGTATCATCATAAATTACTTTAAAATATGCCCCCTTTCAGATTTATATGTTCAATTTTTTTGTGCCAAGTTCACAATATTCCGGAATATATTGAATAAATATAATAAAACATTCCTCAATCGTTTGTGCTTTAGTCGTATTCATTTTTTAGCATATTTATTTATTCTTTATACAAGATATCAGCAAATTAAGTGATTTCCGAGATACTAAAAATTTATTAATTCTACATTCAGAAAAAAATGTGTCACATTCGAACATAGGCGTACGTACCTACCTGCCACTGAACCTTGGGCTGCAGTCAGTTTCAACATCTAACATCTTCGGAAAATATTAATTCTTTAATAGGTTCATATTAACAGGTATAAGTATTTTAAATAAATTTATTATAAGAACTTTATATTAGCAATATTAATTCAGTTGCAGAATAAGTCTGTTTATAAAAATTCTTACAAATTTTACCTAAAAATAGAAAAACACTGTTTTAAAAGGGTTGGATGATAATAATGGAGGAGACGTAAATAGAAAACAATATAGTTATAAAGAAATTAATTATTTCCATAAATTTTAAATCATAATTCAAACAAAAAATAGTACTATATATATATATATATATATATATATATATATATATATATATATATATATATATATATATATATATATATATATATATATATATATATATATATATATATATATATATATATATATATATAGGTATGCATTTAATTAAAGAATTGTATGTGCTGCTGAGATTTTTAATATCTGTTTTACTGTTCAACAGGTTATCAGAATTTGATATATGCATCATTTCCAGAAGTTTTCTTTTATGTTTATTTAATTCATTGTCTATAATTGTCACATCTTTAAAATTGAAATTATGTTTTAGTTGCCTACAATGTTCAGCCATTGCACAACATTTACTCGGGATTTTAATGTCACTTTTATGTTGTGTTAGCCTGGATTTTAATGTTTGACAAGTTTCTCCAATATATTGTTTATTACAATTCGCACACTGAATTTTGTAAATCACATTGCTTCTCTGTAGTGGTTGTATTTTTTCTTTAGTTCTGGTGAAGAAAGGCCTGAGTGTATTGTCAAATTTAGTTGCTATTTTAATATTTTCGGCTTGAAAAACATGTTGAATTCTATTCGATAGCCCTTTCTTATACGTAATAGAACTATATTTTGCCTGTGTTGATGTTTGTTCTTCGGCTACAGTTTGTTGATTCGGTGGCCTGTTTTCAGTGCTGAAGAGTAATTTATTTATTAAAGCAGATGGATAAGAATTTTGGAGTAGCGTGTTTTTTAGATCCCTGAAGTTCTTTTCATGGTAAGTAGGATGTGAAATTTTTTGTATTCTTCGTTTTAGGCTGGTGATGAAATTTGTCTTTATACGAAGTGGTTGTTCACTGTGAAAGTTCATTAATCTACCTGAATTAGTTGGTTTTTTGTAATAATCTAATGTAATTTTGTTATTTGTTGATCTAATTAACAAAGTGTCTAGAAATGGTACACTGTTGTTGGTTTCTTTCTCTACTGTGAATTGAATATGATTATTAAAGCTGTTAAATATTTCAAGCGTGTATTCTATCTTATTTTCAGGTACTGCCAGAATTATGTCATCCACAAATCGCTTTAGGAAAGGTAGTTCAAAATCCAATTTCTGTATACAAGCTTTCACAACTTTGTCCATCACCCTGTTGGCTAGTATTGGGCTCAGAGATGAACCCATACTGAGTCCAAATACTTGTTTGTAAAATTTACCATTGAAGACACAGTAATTACATTTGAAAATAAGTTGCACAGATTCTACAAAACTTGTTTTGTTAATTGTGCAATGTTGTTCAATGTTTTCCCAGTCATCGTTTATGTCTTCAATAACCAGTTCTAGAGGTACATTGGTAAACAGTGATACCACATCCAGGCTGATTAGTACATAGCCTTCCGGTAATTGAAAATTGTTCATAAATTCTGCGAATTGAAAAGAATCTTTAACAATAAATTCATTTTCAGGATCCATTGAAGTTGTGAGGATTGTAGTTAAAAATTTTGACAATTTTTCCACTGGTGATCCAATTCCACAGACGATCGGGCGTATTGGTTTGTCTGGCTTGTGTGTTTTCAATACTCCGTAAAATGCAGGTGGTGTTGCATTGTATACCATCAAACTTTTTGCTGTTTGTTCATCAATTTGTTTCTGTGTTTTTAATTTTTTAATTAACGCATTATTCTTCAATTGAAACGATTGTGTTGGATCTTGTTTCATTTGTTGGAATGCCTGTGGATCTTCTAGGATATTTAAGCATTTCTGTATGTAGTCCTCTTTTTTTATGAATACTGTGCAATTACTTTTGTCAGCTTGTATTATGTATATATCTGGATTCTGTTTAATAAATTCCTTACATTGTTTAACTTGTGTATTTTGTGTAGTTTTAGTACACTGATTTTTTAGTTTATTCACGTAGTTGGTTATGATATTTGTACACATTGCTCTGTAGTTGTCTTGTTTAGTATTATTACATAAATTAATAGTGTATTCCACGTCCGTAAGTAATTTCAGAATATTCACATCATTTATGTTGTTAGATTTCAGGCAGAATTTTGGGCCGAGTGACAATAAGTCTCTTACTTCTTGTGGTATGTCGACATTCGTGTAATTTTCCGTCCACTTTTCATTTATGTTAATTACATGCTTTTTTTGTATTGAACTTAGTTTTTCTAGTTTTGTTATATTAACAGCTTTAGTTTTATTAAATTGTTTTTTATAGTGCATGTTCTGTTTGCTATTGAACGTGTTAAAGTCCTCGTTTGTTATTTTGTTACGTACAAATAGAACACTTTCATTCAATCTATTTTCCAAATCTCTTATTATCTTGCATGTAACTTTTATTTCTAAATTAAGAATTCTCCTTTTTGTATCTGATAAGATGTTTTCAAGTTCTAGTGATGTACATCTGTCAGTGTCAGTTCCTTCAAATAAGTAAAACAGATATTAAAAATCTCAGCAGCACCTACAATTCTTTAATTAAAAGGTTTAAATTATAATCATAGTAACACTACTGTTTTTTCAAAATATTTTGTCTTTACATGTTTTGACAGGTTCGTTGAAATCAAGTTTGATTTATATCTATTATTCCGCCATACATTTGTATTATATTTTATATTCTTAGACATTATTTTTCTGTAAGTAGTAACGTTTATATAAGTTGTGTTTCATTTTTGTATTTACCATATGTTTTTATATTTTTAGAACCCTGATGAAGGACCGAAATGAGGTTCGAAATATATTGGTTTTTGAAATAAAAATGTCTTTTTAATTTTATTTAACCTTTTAATAGACCGAATTTCCCACGATTTTTACCTTTTATATATATATATATATAAAAAGAAAGTAAATTTAACTGGTATAATGATCCCATAAACCAATTTAAATTTTTTTTTATGAAACTTCATTAGAATATATGACGATCAGTGAAAACCCGACGTTAAAATTCCACATATTACACGAGATATGATTTTTTAAAGTTTGTGTGAAGTCACTGGTTCTCCTCCACTGGCACTAAACCAACGATTTTTCATGATAGTAGATATTATATATTATATTATATAAAGTTTTAAATTTTAAAATATATTTGTTAAAAATTAACCCGCTAAAAACGAAAAAGAAATGTACCTACTCTTGATTACAGAGTAGTTTTTTGATTATTCTTAAACAAGTTATTCAATTATAATTTCAAATGACTATACTTATTTCATGGATACTAATAATTTAGTTTATTTTCTTAAGTATGCATATCGAAGATTGGGTTGGTTAGTTAATAATAAAGTACAGACAATCCAGAAAAATGGAACAGTAATAATAAATTCAGGAAGCCATTTTATACCATTTTGGATGTGGTAGCGATAATTTCATAGATCTTAGTATCTGTAATTATCAAAATTTACATCAAACTGGTCAGTAATGAATTACATATTACATAAATAATATACTAAAAAAAATGGCAATTCGCACCGCAAAATAAACAAGAGTAAACAAATTAATACCACTTTCATAATGGTCATCAATTAAAATGTTTGAGTTGAAACATCTGATTGGGCACCGCAGGTATAATTCAGAGTCAGAATTAGTTTTAAAAACCTAAAAGCGAGTAATGTAAATTCTTAGCTAATAAACCAAGGATTTTTGCTCTCATTTATTCTCGTTTACTCTCCGTTACTCTCAAAAACTTTGCGATGCGAATAGTCTTGTTCTATACAAAATTTGTAATTGAATTACTTTTAAAACAAAGCATTTGCAAGTGATTTAAACAAAAATTATTTTCTTAAAAATATAAATCTTTCTTGAAATTATAGTTTATTTTTTATTCCTCTTTTATTTTGTTTAAAACAATCTGAACCCTTAAAGTTATTTTTAGTATGCATTATGTTCTACATTTCAATTGTATAACTACTACTTCTAACGAGAATTTTAATACATTTTTGGCAAGAATTGGTACTTTGGAATAAGTTATTTCGCTCATCTCTAAAAACACATCTAACACAGGGTATTTAGACTTTTGACTAGAAATCAAAATAAAAAGCTAAAAGTAGGTGGAATGTATGTAGGTAGTTTGTGGTCTACTGAATAAAAAGCACTACCGTAGCAGCCATTACAGAGTGTTGGGCCGCCGTCATTTATAGTTTTTTTGTGTTTCTTGCGAAATCAATTAAATTTAAATGCCATTTATGAAATAATTTTATATAAATATAGGGTTAACGGGACCCCCCTTCAGAATAGGAATTAACTTGCAAATGATAAAAGAAAACTGTTATATAAAAAAATTTAATAAATTTAAAATGTTAATGAGTGGGTATAATTTTAAATTTCGACCATATAAATGATTAAAATAGAGAAATTTTGGAGGAATCCAATTCTGAAATGTTAAAACAAAAAAAATTAAATACTAATAATATTTATTGATTTCATATCTCACGGAATAAGTTACAATTGATTACAAACTAGTGCCCCCAGTAGTTATTTTTAATTTATTAAAAATCTTTACTCAAATCTTAAGATTTACAAATTTGTAGCTGTATAGTTTGTTTTCAGAAATCGTATTGCATATTACACATAGTTTGGACTAAATACCCTGTACATACTTCTAATCTTCTTAGGTAAGGGAGCCACATCAAAAATAGGAAGAAAGAAAAAATTGGGCCACAAACATCCTTGTCCAGAAATATTGCACATAAATGACGGAGATAAAATAGAAATCGGTGTATTAAGTAATGGGAACATCAGATCTCGACCATTACTAATTAATAAAAAGAAATATTTATTTACACAAACTTGTGGGTTTGATTGTATTGCGCAATTATTTGTTGTAGCGATTGCTGATAGCTCAATGTATAAGACAGCAATTGAAACAATTGAACATGATGAAACATCTATTATTACTTTTTTTTTTATTGGGACAAAAGGTTCTTCAGCAACTTGGCTATTAGAACCGGTACATAGGTTATTACAGTATAATTGAATACAATGTATAGTGTATTATATTTCGTCTATAAAGTTAATATCCTTTAAATAATTTATAATTTTTGTGGTGGCTTCTGCTGTGTTTGCTAATGCTTGTTTTATGGATGAGGGTATTTGGTGTTTTTGTCTTATGTGTATGTGTTCAGTGCACTCTAGTAGTATGTGTTTCACTGTTAGGGGTGTGTTGCAGCATATTGGTTGGGGTGTGTTTTCTAGGATGTGTTTGTGTGGCTAAAGTGTGACCTATCCGAAGTCTGGTGATGATAATTTGTTCCTTTCTTGTTGTTGTGGGGGTTTTCCAGTAGGCGATGTCTTCTTTTATTTCTTTTAGTTTATCTGCCCCTGCCGTCCATTCGCTCTGCTAGTTTTCCTTAGTTTTTTGTTTTATTTTGGCGATGATGTCATATGTTGGCATTTCTATATACTGAAATCTGTCATTTGCTTCTGCTGCTTGTTTTCCTGCTTTGTCAGCTTTTTCGTTTCCTGGATGCCAACATGGGAGGGTATCCATACTTGAGTGATTTGTTTATTTGTTTGTTCGGCTTTGTGGATTTCTTCTTTTATTTTCTGTGTAGTTGGGTCTTTTGGATACATTTGTTGAATTTTATTGATGCTGGTAGTCGAGTCGTTGCATATCGCGACTTTGGTGTTGTTCTGTATTAGAGTTCACCAGTTTGGTGGCTTCGTGTAGCGCGACTAATTGTATGGCTACTCATTTCTTTAGGGAGGCTAAATGAGTATGTTTCCTCTGGGGTGATCACTGCTGCGCCGGTATTGTTGTTGGATTTTGACCCGTCCGTGTATATAAAATAGGAGTTTTGGCTGGTGTTTTGGATATATTTAAATTCGTAGATGGAATGGGGTGTGTAATTTTTGGTGAATTTGAGGAGTTCCAGATTGTATGTAGGTTGGATTATTTTCCAAGGTGGGATTTTGCTATAACGTAAGGATTTTGTTATAGGAATGCTAAAGTGTAGGCTTTCAAGTGAAGTTTGTATGTATCGATGGATTGAGATATGATTTTTTAATTTGTTACGGTTATTATTTGGATTATTTGCTTGCATTGGTATAGGCTACGCACGTTTAGTCCATTTTTGATCTTATTAGTGATCTATATATTTTTAGTTTTTTTTCTTTTTGGGCTCTAGATACCAGGTCAGTCTCTTATTCACTAATTTTTGGAGGATTTTGCTTAAGGCGTTAGATAGAGATATAGGTCTATAGTGGTTGGGATTTGATTTATCTTTATCGGGTTCAAGGATAGGGACGATTAATACTTCTCTCCATGCTTTCGGGTATTTATTTATTCGATTGCTTTATTTGGGAGGTGTTTTATCATTTCGTACGTTATGTTATCTGGGCCTGGGCTACTATTGATTTGTAAAGAGTTTATTACGTTATGTAGTTCTTGTAATGTCAGAGGTTCATTTATATCCAGTGTGTCATTGTTTTCAGTGTTGAGAGGGTTTTTTTGTTCTTCTTCTTTTTTATAACTGACAAATTCTTTTGTATATGTAGCGTCACTGAAGTTATGTTCATAGGTTTCTGCTAGTAGATTTGCTATTTCCTGTCCCGTTGAATATACTGTGTCATTCTTTATTAGTATCGGGGTTTGTTGAAGGCATTTTGTTCCATATATTTTCCTGATTTTACTCCAGACTTCTTTCGGGGGTGTTGCTTCATTGATGGATGATATATACTCTTGCCAGGATTTTTTCTTAGCTTTGACAATAGTTCTTCTTGCTATAGCTCTAACTCTTTTTAGATTTAATAGGTTTTCCCCTGTTTTATTCCTTCTATATATGTAGAGAGCGGTTTTGTTATTTTTGACTGCCATTTGGCAATCTTAATTCCACCATGGTACATTTTTTTTTGTTTTTATTGGTTTTAGTTTGTTGCAGAGATATTTTGGCAGCTTCTACTATCTTTGTAGTAAAGTTTAAAACTGTATTGTCAATGTTCTCTTCAAATATGTAACATGAGTTTTCTAAGGTTTGGGTAAAAAGTTCCCAGTTGGCATTTTTTGTGTTCCATTTGATGTACGCAGGATAGGGTTCTTGTGTTGGAATGTTTTGCATTGGGAGAAGGGAAATTTTGATAGGGAAATGCCCACTGATATGAGGGTATGGGAGCACTTGCCAGGTTAAAGAGGGTGTTATTGCTGGGCTACATAGTGTTAGGTCAATACTGGAAAAGGTTCCATTCGCTGTGTGCAGGTATGTCGGAGATCCATCATTTAGTATAGCAATGTTATCTTCTAGAATTTCTTCAATTATTTTGCCGCGTGTGTTACAATGTCCGTCTCCCCAAATAGGGTTATGACTGTTAAAATCACCGGTTAAGATGAATGGCGTAGGAAGTTGGTCTAATATGTTATCTATATCTCTTTTTGTTGTTGCGTGTTGTGGAGGGATGTATATGTTACATATAGTAACTCTCTGGGGTATATAAGTTGTTATTGCTACGACTTAAAGTTCTGACGTAATATTTAGTTCTTGGCTTATTTGTGTGTTACTTGTTAATATAGCGACACCACCACTTGCGTTTCTTTCATTCGTTCTGTCTTTTCTTGTAATTGTGTAGTTTTTTAATTTTATAAGTTGGTGTGGATGTAGCCATGTTTCTTGAACACATATATAAGTGGGGTTGGTGTCAGAAATTAGTTTTTGAATTTCAGGATAGTGACTATATATGCCGTTGCAATTCCATTGCAATATTGACATTGTTAATCTTGATCTTCCGTATCTAATGAATCAGAGAAGTTTTCTTGAGATGTTGTTTATGATATGTTATCCATAGACTGGGATAGTGTATTTTCTTCTTCACGGAATTTGTTTAGTTTTTTAATTAATTTTGTTATTCGGTTTCGTATCTTACGTCCTTGTACTTTTTGGTGTATTTCTTGCATCATTTTTATTGTTTCTTCAAATTCGTATGTGTATTCTTGTACTATATTTTGTGATTGGGTTACATTTAAACCATGGGTATTGATAAGTATGTCTTTGACTTGCTCAAAGTTCAATATATAGTTTTTGTTTTTCTCCATTAGTTTTTCTATGTTGTTGAAGGCTGTTGTGAATTCATCTTGTTTTTTCTTTTTTTGGTGTTCAACGTTCAATTCTGAGTCTATATCATTTTCGGAGCTGATTGATGCTTGTCTTTTTTGAGATTGTGTCCTGGGTGGTGGTTCATTTTTTGTTACATTGACAGTTTCAATTGTGGAAGTACTGGTTTGTATTTGCATGTTTTGTGTTATTTGTTGACTATAATCGTTGTTGGATTGCTAAGTGAGTGGATGTGGTATGTTTTGTTTTGATGATGTTGGGTGGGTGGGTTCTATACTCGTGTTATTATGGTTTATAGATTCTGTTGCTTCTATTTCATTAGTGTGAGTAGGTGATTGTTGTTCGTTTTGTTTTGGTGTTGTTGTTGAGTTAGTAGTTTGTTCTATATTCGTATTATTATTATTTGGAGATTCTGATTCTTTCATTTCTTGTATGGGGTTGGTTTGTGTTCTGTAACATCTACTTTCAGTATGTCCTACAGCGTGACATTTTTTACATGTTGGTATATCAGTAGATAAGAAGATTCTATGTTCAGTATTTTCATGTTTCACTGTTACTGATTCAGGTATTTTTTCTTTCTCAGTTTCGGGAATGTATATTTGTCTTTTAAAACTGAGAATATGACTATAATTGGGATTTTTGAAACCTGCTTTAAGACTGTTTATAGGTGATATTGTTTTGATATTTAAGTTTTTGAATGTTTCCAGGATAGTTTCATTAAGGATGGAGGGGCATACGTTGTTTATGATTACTCTTGTTGCAGGTGTTACATATCGTCTGATTTCTGCTATAGTGTTTTGTACTGTAATTCTGTTGTAAGAGTTTATAATGGTATCAACAAAAGATTTACACTTCAAGTAAATACAAATTCTTTGGTTGGATATTTTTGAAACATGTGTTATATTTTCTGGTTTTATTATTTCACCAATAGCTATTGCGTATTCTTCTGTAGGAATTTCTTTTATTGAATTAATGATGATTCCTTGGTCTTTTTTTGGTGTTATATTTTGTTTTGTTCGGTTGGCGTATGAGTTTGAGTTGTTTTCGCCATATGTCGGTAATACAGCTTCCATCCTTGAACTTGTAGTTTTATGTAGTCATTTGTTTAAACAAATGAACGCCAACTCTTCCGTTCGATACGAGGTGCCGTGGCTAGGCGTGTCATCTACTATGTAGATGAGTTGTAGCCGGTGACTCCCGTCGCTGATGTCTGCCGTCGAGCCGATAAGGCACTTTGGGTTATGGTGAAGGGTATGAATGTGTGACAAAGGTTTTTGATTTTAAGGTATGTATGTGGGTTGTTGAGGATATGCAATATAGTGTAGCAATTAATCAGTTTTTTATTATACCTTGTTTGTGATGAAATCGATCGCTTTTTATCAGCTGACACTCTCACTTTAAAGGTTTAACTAGTAATGTATTATTACTTTAATAATGTTTATTTTAAAATTTGGTACAAAACAACCAGCATACAAAATAAGAGGAGATATTTTAATTGCTTTAAATTGTTTTAAAGAAGAAATACTAGTTGACGGCACAATAAAAATAAATTGTACTACAAATGTTGCAGCAATCTTTCCCAAATTATTTCAAGACATTCCATCTGCAAAAGAAAAATCGTATTGTTCAGAGAAAACCTGTTCACGCGATAAAATTTTAAGAAACATTAATATGATACCAATTAATATTGATATATTAAAAAATGGATACATGAATATGACAGAAGCAATTCTATCGGGATTAGAAAAACATACAATGTGTGTTATGAAAAATAAAGACAATGAATCTTGTAAAAGTGAAATAATTTATGATGTAAATATGTGTGATCCTGTAGTTATTGAAACAACAGATTATGGATACACTGAACTTTTAGATATCCCAATTTCTATCAAAATTAGAGAAAAAACATTTATTTTACGAGGTGTGTGTAATTACATGCTATCTGTTACTAAAAACATACATGTTATTGGGCATTACACCGCATACTGTCGTCGAATAGATTCTAAATGGGAAGTATTTGACGATTTGAAATCTAAAGTTTTGTAAGTAACACTACTCAAGTTCTTCCGCACCTTATCTTGTACACTGTCTTTTTTATTTTTTTATTTTCCATTTATATAATAAATATAATAATTTTATTTTTGGTTTGTTATGGTTTGAAATGAGTGGAAATAAATGATTTCTTAATAACTATCTTATTTAATTTTTTGCCTCTCGTCCAATTATTATCATCCTACATTTTCATGTATTTGTACTTTAATCGTTCTAATAATACATTCGTAAACCCATTTTTTTTTTGAAAAAATTTGTAAGAATTAAATTGAAACGGACTTACCTGTAGCTGAAATTATAAAAAAATAATATAGTTCTATGACTACAAGAAATAATAAGTTATTAATATAAATTTCCTATAAAATTTTTTAAAAATTAATACACATTTAATTTAGTATGAACCTATCAAGGAATTAACGTTTTTTGAATATGGACTACTTTGACCGTTCTAATAATAAATTTATATTTTTCTTTCTTTTTAAATAAAATTAGAAAGTACTTTTGTACAGTTCTTCAAATAAAATAAAAAAAAGTTGTTAATTTAAATTTCTTATAATAAAATTTTAAAAATAATATTTATACAGGTAAATATGATTCTATCAAAGAATTAACATTTTCCGAAAATCTCAGATGTTGGAACTAGCGGCAGATCAAGGCTCGGTGGCAGGTAGGTACGTACGCCTATGTTTGAATGTGAGAGAAGTTTTTCTTATTGTAGAATTAATAAATTGTTAGCATCTCGGAAATCACTTAATTTGCTGATATCTTGTATAAAACACAAATGAATACTAATAAAGAACAAACGATTGCGCACTGTTTTATTATATTTATTATATGAAATATTGTAAACTTGACACAAACAAAATTAACGTATAAATCTGAAAGGCGAATAGATTGTAAAGTAACTTATGATGATACTAAAAAACATCAACGTTGCACTAACCAGCGCCATGAATAATTTGAATTTAATGGGAACTCCGGGATAGTGTGAATTTGACTCCAAAAAACTTAAACGCATATGTCTCTAAGTGGGGTGAGAATTTGAAATAATTTATGATGATACTAATAAGCATTAATATAGCACTAACTAGCGGCATAAATATTTTCAATTGAATGGATAGTCCGGGATAGTGTGAACTTGGCCTCAATATAATTGAACGCATATATCTCAAAGGGAGGTGAGAATTTGAAATAATTTAGAATGGCACTAAGAAGCACTAACGAAGCACTAACCAGCGTCATTAATATTTTTAATTTATTTTGCAAACCCTGGAATAATATGAACTTGGCACCAATAAAATTGAACGCATATATCTCAAAGGGGGATGAGATTTTTAAATATTTTATGTTGGCACTAAGAAGCACTAACGAAGCACTAACCAGTGCCATTAACATTTTCAATATATTTGGCAAACTCCGGGATAGTGTGAACTTGGCAAAAATAAAAATGAACGCATATATCTCAAAGGGGGATAGAATTTCGAAATAATTTATGGCGGCACTAATAAGCACTAACGAAGCACTAACCAGCGCCATTGACATTTTCAATATATTTGGTAAACTCCATGATAGTGTGAACTTGTCACCAATAAAATTGAACGCATATATCTCCAAGGGGGATGAGATTTTTAAATAATTTATGATGGCACTAAGAAGCACTAACGAAGCACTAACCAACGATATTATTGTTTTCAATTAATTTGAAAACTCCGGGATAGTGTGAACTTGGCACAAAAAGAATCAAAAGTGAATTATGACGTCATATGAATGTCTGCTATAAAATTTTTGAAAGCACTAAAGAGCACTAACGAAGCACTAACTTTTCGCATATATTTCGTCGTTATATTTTATCTTGATTATGCAAACATAAACCATTACACACGACATATACATAAATAAGACAGTTTGTATACTTAAAAACGGTGCTTTGTATGCTTTTGCATGCTTAAAACAGCAATTTTATCTTGATTTCACCAACATTAGCCATTATACACGACAGAAACATAAATATGACAGTTTAAATACTTGAAAACAGCATTTTGTAAGTTTTTGCAAGCTGAAAACAGCTATTTTATCTTGATTTTGCAAACATAAGCCATTACACACGACATATACATGAATATGTGTTTTGTATGCTTTTGCATGCTTAAAACAGCAATTTTATCTTGATTTCACCAACATTAGCCATTATACACGACAAAAACATGAATATGACGGTTTAAATACTTGAAAACAGTATTTTGTATGGTTTTGCAAGCTGAACACAGCTATTTTATCATGATTTTGCAAACATAAGCTATTACACACGACATATACATGAATATGACAGTTTGTATACTTAAAAACCGTGCTTTGTATGCTTAAAACAGCAATTTTATCTTGATTTCAACAACATTAGCCATTATACACGACAGAAACATGAATATGACAGTTTAAATACTTGAAAACAGCATTTTGTAAGTTTTTGCAAGCTGAAAACAGCTATTTTATCTTGATTTTGCAAACATAAGCCATTACACACGACATATACATGAATATGTGTTTTGTATGCTTTTGCATGCTTAAAACAGCAATTTTATCTTGATTTCACCAACATTAGCCATTATACACGACAAAAACATGAATATGACGGTTTAAATACTTGAAAACAGTATTTTGTATGGTTTTGCAAGCTGAACACAGCTATTTTATCATGATTTTGCAAACATAAGCTATTACACACGACATATACATGAATATGACAGTTTGTATACTTAAAAACCGTGCTTTGTATGCTTAAAACAGCAATTTTATCTTGATTTCAACAACATTAGCCATTATACACGACAGAAACATGAATATGACAGTTTAAATACTTTAAAACAGCATTTTGTATGTTTTTGCAAGCTGAAAACAGCTATTTTGTCTTGATTTTGCAAACATAAGCCATTACACACGACATATACATGGATATGACAGTTTGTATACTTAAAAACGGTGTTTTGTATGCTTAAAACAGCAATTTTATCTTGATTTTACCAACATTAGCCATTATACACGAAAAAAACATGAATATGACAGTTTAAATACTTGAAAACAGCATTTTGTATGTTTTTGCAAGCTGAAAACAGCTATTTTATCTTGATTTTGCAAACATAAGCCATTACACACGACATATACATGAATATGACAGTTTGTATACTTAAAAACGGTGTTTTGTATGCTTTTGCATGCTTAAAACAGCAATTTTATCTTGATTTCACCAACATTAGCCATTATACACGACAGAAACATGAATATGACAGTTTAAATATTTGAAAACAGCATTTTGTAAGTTTTTGCAAGCTGAAAACAGCTATTTTATCTTGATTTTGCAAACATGAGCCATTACAAACGACATATACATGAATATGTCAGTTTGTATACTTAAAAACGGTGTTTTGTATGCTTTTGCATGCTTAAAACAGCAATTTTATCTTGATTTCTCCAACATTAGCCGTTATACACGACAGAAACATGAATATGACAGTTCAAATACTAGAAAACAGCATTTTGTATGTTTTTGCAAGCTGAAAACAGCTATTTTATCTTGATTTTGAAAACATAAGCCATTACACACGACATATACATGAATATGACAGTTTGTATACTTAAAAACGGTGTTTTGTATGCTTTTGCATGCTTAAAACAGCAATTTTATCTTGATTTCACCAACATTAGCCATTATACACGACAGAAACATGAATATGACAGTTTAAATACTTGAAAACAGCATTTTTTATGTTTTTGCAAGCTGAAAACAGCTATTTTATCTTGATTTTGCAAACATAAGCCATTACACACGACATATACATGAATATGTGTTTTGTATGCTTTTGCATGCTTAAAACAGCAATTTTATCTTGATTTCACCAACATTAGCCATTATACACGACAAAAACATGAATATGACGGTTTAAATACTTGAAAACAGTATTTTGTATGGTTTTGCAAGCTGAACACAGCTATTTTATCATGATTTTGCAAACATAAGCTATTACACACGACATATACATGAATATGACAGTTTGTATACTTAAAAACCGTGCTTTGTATGCTTAAAACAGCAATTTTATCTTGATTTCAACAACATTAGCCATTATACACGACAGAAACATGAATATGACAGTTTAAATACTTTAAAACAGCATTTTGTATGTTTTTGCAAGCTGAAAACAGCTATTTTGTCTTGATTTTGCAAACATAAGCCATTACACACGACATATACATGGATATGACAGTTTGTATACTTAAAAACGGTGTTTTGTATGCTTAAAACAGCAATTTTATCTTGATTTTACCAACATTAGCCATTATACACGAAAAAAACATGAATATGACAGTTTAAATACTTGAAAACAGCATTTTGTATGTTTTTGCAAGCTGAAAACAGCTATTTTATCTTGATTTTGCAAACATAAGCCATTACACACGACATATACATGAATATGACAGTTTGTATACTTAAAAACGGTGTTTTGTATGCTTTTGCATGCTTAAAACAGCAATTTTATCTTGATTTCACCAACATTAGCCATTATACACGACAGAAACATGAATATGACAGTTTAAATATTTGAAAACAGCATTTTGTAAGTTTTTGCAAGCTGAAAACAGCTATTTTATCTTGATTTTGCAAACATGAGCCATTACAAACGACATATACATGAATATGTCAGTTTGTATACTTAAAAACGGTGTTTTGTATGCTTTTGCATGCTTAAAACAGCAATTTTATCTTGATTTCTCCAACATTAGCCGTTATACACGACAGAAACATGAATATGACAGTTCAAATACTAGAAAACAGCATTTTGTATGTTTTTGCAAGCTGAAAACAGCTATTTTATCTTGATTTTGAAAACATAAGCCATTACACACGACATATACATGAATATGACAGTTTGTATACTTAAAAACGGTGTTTTGTATGCTTTTGCATGCTTAAAACAGCAATTTTATCTTGATTTCACCAACATTAGCCATTATACACGACAGAAACATGAATATGACAGTTTAAATACTTGAAAACAGCATTTTTTATGTTTTTGCAAGCTGAAAACAGCTATTTTATCTTGATTTTGCAAACATAAGCCATTACACACGACATATACATGAATATGACAGTTTGTATACTTAAAAACCGTGTTTTGTATGCTTATGCATGCTTAAAACAGCAATTTTATCTTGATTCCACCAACATTAGCCATTATACACGACAAAAACATGAATATGACGGTTTAAATACTTGAAAACAGTATTTTGTATGTTTTTGCAAGCTGAACACAGCTATTTTATCATGATTTTGCAAACATAAGCCATTACACAAGACATATACATGAATATGACAGTTTGTATACTTAAAAACCGTGCTTTGTATGCTTTTGCATGCTTAAAACAGCAATTTTATCTTGATTTCACCAACATTAGCCATTATACACGACAAAAACATGAATATGACAGTTTAAATACTTGAAAACAGCATTTTGTATGTTTTTGCAAGCTGAAAACAGCTATTTTATCTTGATTTTGCAAACATAAGCCATTACACACGACATATACATGAATATGACAGTTTGTATACTTAAAAACCGTGTTTTGTATGCTTTTGCATGCTTAAAACAGCAATTTTATCTTGATTTCACCAACATTAGCCATTATACACGACAGAAACATGATTATGACAGTTTGTATACTTAAAAACGGTGTTTTGTGTGCTTTTGCATGCTTAAAACAGCAATTTTATCATGATTTCACCAACATTAGCCATTATACACGACAGAAATATGAATATGACAGTTTAAATACTTGAAACCAGCATTTTGTATGTTTTTGCAAGCTGAAAACAGCTATTTTATCTTGATTTTGGAAACATAAGCCATTACACGACATATACATGAATATGACAGTTTGTATACTTTTGTATGCTTTTGCATGCTTAAAACAGCAATTTTATCTTGATTTCACCAACATTAGCCATTATACACGTTAGAAACATGAATATGACAGTTCAAATTCTTGAAAACAGCATTTTGTATGTTTTTGCAAGCTGAAAACAGCTATTTTATCTTGATTTTGCAAACATAAGCCATTACACACGACATATACATGAATATGACAGTTTGTATACTTAAAAACGGTGTTTTGTATGCTTTTGCATGCTTAAAACAGCAATTTTATCTTGATTTCACCAACATTAGCCATTATACACGACAGAAACATGAATATGACAGTTTAAATACTTGAAAACAGCATTTTTTATGTTTTTGCAAGCTGAAAACAGCTATTTTATCTTGATTTTGCAAACATAAGCCATTACACACGACATATACATGAATATGACAGTTTGTATACTTAAAAACCGTGTCTTGTATGCTTTTGCATGCTTAAAACAGCAATTTTATCTTGATTTCTCCAACATTAGCCATTATACACGACAGAAACATGATTATGACAGTTTGTATACTTAAAAACGGTGTTTTGTGTGCTTTTGCATGCTTAAAACAGCTATTTTATCATGAATTCACCAACATTAGCTATTATACACGACAGAAACATGAATATGACAGTTTAAATACTTGAAAACTGCATTTGTATGTTTTTGCAAGCTGAAAACAGCTATTTTAACTTGATTTTGCAAACATAAGCCATTACACACGACATATACATGAATATGACAGTTTGTATACTTAAAAACGGTGTTTTGTATGCTTTTGCATGCTTAAAACAGCAATTTTATCATGATTTCACCAACATTAGCCATTATACACGACAGAAATATGAATATGACAGTTTAAATACTTGAAACCAGCATTTTGTATGTTTTTGCAAGCTGAAAACAGCTATTTTATCTTGATTTTGGAAACATAAGCCATTACACGACATATACATGAATATGACAGTTTGTATACTTAAAAAAGGTGTTTTGTATGCTTTTGCATGCTTAAAACAGCAATTTTATCTTGATTTCACCAACATTAGCCATTATACACGACAGAAACATGAATATGACAGTTCAAATTCTTGAAAACAGCATTTTGTATGTTTTTGCAAGCTGAAAACAGCTATTTTATCTTGATTTTGCAAACATAAGCCATTACACACGACATATACATGAATATGACAGTTTGTATACTTAAAAACGGTGTTTTGTATGCTTTTGCATGCTTAAAACAGCAATTTTATCTTGATTTCACCAACATTAGCCATTATACACGACAGAAACATGAATATGACAGTTTGTATACTTAAAAACGGTGTTTTGTGTGCTTTTGCATGCTTAAAACAGCAATTTTATCTTGATTTCACCAACATTAGCCATTATACACGACAAAAACATGAATATGACGGTTTAAATACTTGAAAACAGTATTTTGTATGTTTTTGCAAGCTGAACACAGCTATTTTATCATGATTTTGCAAACATAAGCCATTACACAAGACATATAGATGAATATGACAGTTTGTATACTTAAAAACCGTGCTTTGTATGCTTTTGCATGCTTAAAACAGCAATTTTATCTTGATTTCACCAACATTAGCCATTATACACGACAGAAACATGAATATGACAGTTTAAATACTTGAAAACAGCATTTGTATGTTTTTGCAAGCTGAAAACAGCTATTTTATCTTGATTTTGCAAACATGAGCCATTACACACGACATATACATGAATATGTCAGTTTGTATACTTAAAAACGGTGTTTTGTATGCTTTTGCATGCTTAAAACAGCAATTTTATCTTGATTTCTCCAACATTAGCCATTATACACGACAGAAACATGAATATGACAGTTCAAATACTAGAAAACAGCATTTTGTATGTTTTTGCAAGCTGAAAACAGCTATTTTATCTTGATTTTGCAAACATAAGCCATTACACACGACATATACATGAATATGTGTTTTGTATGCTTTTGCATGCTTAAAACAGCAATTTTATCTTGATTTCACCAACATTAGCCGATATACATGACAGAAACATGAATATGACATTTTAAATACTTAAAAACAGCATTTTGTATGTTTTTTGCAAGCTGAAAACAGCTATTTTATCTTGATTATGCAAACATAAACCATTACACACGACATATACATAAATAAGGACAGTTTGTATACTTAAAAACGGTGCTTTGTATGCTTTTGCATGCTTAAAACAGCAATTTTATCTTGATTTCACCAACATTAGCCATTATACACGACAAAGACATGAATATGACGGTTTAAATACTTGAAAACAGTATTTTGTATGTTTTTGCAAGCTGAACACAGCTATTTTATCATGATTTTGCAAAAATAACCCATTACACACGACATATACCTGAATATGACAGTTTGTATACTTAAAAACCGTGCTTTGTATGCTTTTGCGTGCTTAAAACAGCAATTTTATCTTGATTTCACCAACATTAGCCATTATACACGACAGAAACATGAATATGACAGTTATAATACTTGAAAACAGCATATTGTATGTTTTTGCAAGCTGAAAACAGCTATTTTATCTTGATTTTGCAAACATAAGCCATTACACACGACATATACATGAATATGACAGTTTGTATACTTAAAAACCGTGTTTTTGTATGCTTTTGCATGCTTAAAACAGCAATTTTATCTTGATTTCACCAACATTAGCCATTATACACGACAGAAACATGATTATGACACTTTGTATACTTAAAAACGGTGTTTTGTGTGCTTTTGCATGCTTAAAACAGCAATTTTATCTTGATTTCACCAACATTTGCCATTATACACGACAGAAACATGAATAGGACAGTTTTGTATACTTAAAAACGGTGTTTTGTATGCTTTTGCTTGCTTAAAACAGCAATTTTATCTTGATTTCACCAACATTAGCCATTATACACGACAGAAACATGAATATGACGGTTTAAATACTTGAAAACAGCATTTTGTATGTTTTTGAAAGCTGAAAACAGCTATTTTATCTTGATTTTGCAAACATAAGCCATTACACACGACATATACATGAATATGACAGTTTGTATACTTAAAAACCGTGCTTTGTATGCTTTTGCATGCTTAAAACAGCAATTTTATCTTGATTTCACCAACATTAGCCATTTATACACGACAGAAACATGAATATGACCGTTTAAACACTTGAAAACAGCATTTTGTATGTTTTTGAAAGCTGAAAACAGCTATTTTATCTTGATTTTTCAAACATAAGCCATTACACACGACAGAATCATTAATATGACAGTTTGTATATTTAAAAACGGTGTTTTGTATGCTTTTGCATGCTTAAAACGGCAATGTTATCTTGATTTCACCAACATTAGCCATTATACACGACAGAAACATGAATATGACAGTTTGTATACTTAAAAACGGTGTTTTGTATGCTTTTGCATGCATAAAATTTTATCTTGATTTCACCAACATTAGCTATTATACACGACAGAAACATGAATATGACAGTTTAAATACTTGAAAACAGCTATTTGTATATTTTTGCAAGCTAAAAACAGCTATTTTATCTTGATTTTGCAAACATAAGCCATTACACACGACATATACATGAATATGACAGTTTTTATACTTAAAAACGGTGTTTTGTATGCTTTTGCATGCTTAAAACAGCAATTTTATCTTGATTTCACCAACATTAGCCACATACACGACAGAAACATGAATATGACAGTTTGTAACTTAAAAACGGTGTTTTGTATGCTTTTGCATGCTTAAAACAGCAATTTTATCTTGATTTCACCAACATTAGTTATTATACACGACAGAATCATGAATATGACAGTTTGTATACTTAAAAACGGTGTTTTGTATGCTTTTGCATGCTTAAAACAGCAATTTTATATTGATTTCACCAACATTAGCCATATACACGACAGAAACATGAATATGACAGTTTGTAACTTAAAAACGGGTGTTTTGTATGCTTTTGCATGCTTAAAACAGCAATTTTATCTTGATTTCACCAACATTAGCCATTATACACGACAGAAACATGAATATGACAGTTCAAATACTTAAAAACAGCATTTTGTATGTTTTTGCAAGCTGAAAACAGCTATTTTATCTTGATTTAGCAAACATAAGCCATTACACACGACATATACATGAATATGACAGATCGTATACTTAAAAACAGTGTTTTGTATGCTTTTGCATGCTTAAAACAGCAATTTTATTTTGATTTTACCAAAATTAGCCATTATACTCGACAGAAACATGAATATGACAGTTTAAGTACTTGAAAACAGCATTTTGTATGTTTTTGCAAGCTGAAAACAGCTATTTTATCTTGATTTCACCAACATTAGTTAATATACACGACAGAAACATGAATATGACAGTTTAAATACTTGAAAATAGCATTTTGTATTTTTTTTGCAAGCTGAAAACAGTTATTTTATCTTGATTTTTCAAACATAAGCCATTACACACGACATATACATAAATATGACAGTTTAAATATTTGAAAACAGCATTTTGTATGTTTTTGCAAGCTGAAAACAGCTATTTTATCTTGATTTTGCAAACATAAGCCATTACACATGACAGTTTGTATACTTAAAAACAGTGTTTTGTATGCTTTTGCATGCTTAAAACAGCAATTTTATCTTGATTTCACAACATTAGCCATTATACACGACAGAAACATGAATATGACGGTTTAAATACTTGAAAACAGCATTTTGTATGTTTTTGAAAGCTGAAAACAGCTATTTTATCTTGATTTTGCAAACATAAGCCATTACACACGACATATACATGAATATGACAGTTTGTATACTTAAAAACCGTGCTTTGTATGCTTTTGCATGCTTAAAACAGCAATTTTATCTTGATTTCACCAACATTAGCCATTATACACGACACAAACATGAATATGACCGTTTAAACACTTGAAAACAGCATTTTGTATGTTTTTGAAAGCTGAAAACAGCTATTTTATCTTGATTTTTCAAACATAAGCCATTACACACGACAGAATCATTAATATGACAGTTTGTATATTTAAAAACGGTGTTTTGTATGCTTTTGCATGCTTAAAACGGCAATGTTATCTTGATTTCACCAACATTAGCCATTATACACGACAGAAACATGAATATGACAGTTTGTATAACTTAAAAACGGTGTTTTGTATGCTTTTGCATGCTTAAAATTTTATCTTGATTTCACTAACATTAGCTATTATACACGACAGAAACATGAATATGACAGTTTTTATACTTAAAAACGGTGTTTTGTATGCTTTTGCATGCTTAAAACACCAATTTTATCTTGATTTCACCAACATTAGCCACATACACGACAGAAACATGAATATGACAGTTTGTAACTTAAAAACGGTGTTTTGTATGCTTTTGCATGCTTAAAACAGCAATTTTATCTTGATTTCACCAACATTAGTTATTATACACGACAGAATCATGAATATGACAGTTTGTATACTTAAAAACGGTGTTTTGTATGCTTTTGCATGCTTAAAACAGCAATTTTATATTGATTTCACCAACATTAGCCATATACACGACAGAAACATGAATATGACAGTTTGTAACTTAAAAACGGTGTTTTGTATGCTTTTGCATGCTTAAAACAGCAATTTTATCTTGATTTCACCAACATTAGCCATTATACACGACAGAAACATGAATATGACAGTTCAAATACTTAAAAACAGCATTTTGTATGTTTTTGCAAGCTGAAAACAGCTATTTTATCTTGATTTAGCAAACATAAGCCATTACACACGACATATACATGAATATGACAGATCGTATACTTAAAAACAGTGTTTTGTATGCTTTTGCATGCTTAAAACAGCAATTTTATTTTGATTTTACCAACATTAGCCATTATACTCGACAGAAACATGAATATGACAGTTTAAGTACTTGAAAACAGCATTTTGTATGTTTTTGCAAGCTGAAAACAGCTATTTATCTTGATTTCACCAACATTAGTTAATATACACGACAGAAACATGAATATGACAGTTTAAATACTTGAAAATAGCATTTTGTATTTTTTTGCAAGCTGAAAACAGTTATTTTATCTTGATTTTTCAAACATAAGCCATTACACACGACATATACATAAATATGACAGTTTAAAAATTTGAAAACAGCATTTTGTATGTTTTTGCAAGCTGAAAACAGCTATTTTATCTTGATTTTGCAAACATAAGCCATTACACACGACATATACATGAATATGACAGTTTGTATACTTAAAAACGGTTTTTTGTATGCTTTTGCATGCTTAAAACAGCAATTTTATCTTGATTTCACCAACATTAGCCATTATACACGACAGAAACATGAATATGACAGTTTGTATACTTAAAAACGGTGTTTTGTATGTTTTTGCATGCTTAATACAGCAATCTTATCTTGATTTCACCAACATTAGCCATTATAACACGACAGAATCATGAATATGACAGTTTGTATACTTAAAAACGGTGATTTGTATGCTTTTGCATGCTTAGAACTGCAATTTTATCTTGATTTCACCAACATTAGCCATTATACACGACAGAAACATGAATATGACAGTTTAAATACTTGAAAACAGCTATTTGTATATTTTTGCAAGCTGAAAACAGCTATTTTATCTTGATTTTGCAAACATAAGATATCACACACGACATATACATGAATATGACAGTTTGTATACTTAAAAACGGTGTTTTGTATGCTTTTGCATGCTTAAAACAGCAATTTTATCTTGATTTCACCAACATTAGCCATTATACACGACAAAAATATGAATATGACAGTTTGTATACTTAAAAATGGTGTTTTGTATGCTTTTGCATGCTTAAAACGGCAATGTTATCTTGATTTCACCAACATTAGCCATTATACACGACAGAAACATGAATATGACAGTTTGGATACTTAAAAACGGTGTTTTTGTATGCTTTTGCATGCTTAAAATTTTATCTTGATTTCACCAACATTAGCTATTATACACGACAGAAACATGAATATGACAGTTTAAATACTTGAAAACAGCTATTTGTATATTTTTGCAAGCTAAAAACAACTATTTTATCTTGATTTTGCAAACATAAGCCATCACACACGACATATACATGAATATGACAGTTTGTATACTTAAAAACGGTGTTTTGTATGCTTTTGCATGCTTAAAACAGAAATTTTATCTTGATTTCACCAACATTAGCCATATACACGACAGAAACATGAATATGACAGTTTAAATACTTGAAAATAGCATTTTGTATTTTTTTGCAAGCTGAAAACAGTTATTCTATCTTGATTTTTCAAACATAAGCCATTACACACGACATATACATAAATATGACAGTTTAAATACTTGAAAACAGCATTTTGTATGTTTTTGCAAGCTGAAAACAGCTATTTTATCTTGATTTTGCAAACATAAGCCATTACACACGACATATACATGAATATGACAGTTTGTATACTTAAAAACCGTGCTTTGTATGTTTTTGCATGCTTAAAACAGCAATTTTATCTTGATTTCACCAACATTAGCCATTATACACGACAGAAACATGAATATGACCGTTTAAAACACTTGAAAACAGCATTTT